>VOMN01025139.1:0-34656 GCA_014899125.1 Orchestia grillus
CGGTGACCTCGTGTGAACGGGCCCTTAGAACAGCAAGTCCTTGATCTCATTCACCTTTGTTTTGAACTGTTTGTCATGAAAACAACGAAATGAAATTCCATGTTTCACTTCCACGTGATAGCGGCAAAGGCATAAGACTC
Source organism: Orchestia grillus (assembly GCA_014899125.1). NCBI lineage: Eukaryota > Metazoa > Arthropoda > Malacostraca > Amphipoda > Talitridae > Orchestia > Orchestia grillus. The sequence continues at coordinate 141 of VOMN01025139.1, forward strand.
AATCTTAGAGTATTTGAGATAACAAAATATGCTATAAACGTAAACGGCAATGCACATTTCTTGAAGTTCCCCGCTAGTATTGACTTCACCCTGACTCTCTCATGTTTATCGTCGGGGACATAAGGTAGGCTGTAAAAGTGTGCCAAGGCTTGTACATCTTGACCCTTTGGAATGTATTTTATTGTGAAGCTCTTAGCGCGATTTGAAGAGAGTAAAACAATGGTGTTTTATGACTACGTACATTTTAGTGCTCATCGTGACTCATAAAAATCAGTTTGAATCTATTTTTGATGTCTACACTAGTTCTTTTGCTACTATCCTCTTTTCATTTTCTTGTAGCACCATTTGTATTCGTAGCGAAATATTACGAGTGTAAAACTAACTTCAGCTTAACTATGAATTAACTCCAGATTTGCAGTCTTACATATCATGAACAAAAGTTCCTATGAACACCTCAGGAGCTTGATGCTCAGCAGCAGAATCTGGAGGCGCGAGCATCGTTTGGCTGGAGTCCAGAGTCGCAGTCCGGAGTTGTCATCGATTTCGAATTATGCGGGTGCCGCTGTCACCGCTGCGACTGATGCTCATATGAATGCTTGCAAATTTTTAAGCTTCCTGATCTCTACCAATATTCTCTGTGTACATTCATGTGTAAAACGTTGAATGATGAATACGATAAACACGTGAAACAATTAGTTTCTGCTCAACCTGGTCATCATGAATATTTGACTCGGGACCGAAGTGAATATATATTTCCCTATTATTCCAACATCAAATCACAATTTAGTTTTCACTGCAACGTTATTAAAACGGAATTCATTGCCGTCGGCCGTTCGTGAAGTCAGTGCACTCCAAGAATTCAAAAGGAATCTTACATCCTATTTCCTATCAAGATAGTGGAGACGTTACTATTCAATTATAGTTTCATATCCAAAAAAACTGTTGAAAAACTCTTCACATTGCACGTCAGCAAATTAATTCAGAGTATATTACAAAATACATAGTCTCCACTAACTAGACATAATTGAATTCCTAATTTTAAATCTCATCGTCTCCTCTCAGTAAATTCCACACGTGATCTGTCTTGTGTAAGCTAAGTGTAAGTACATTAGGATATTGACATGTATGTGTTCGCTTTGAGTTGTGGGCTCCACGGTGTAGCGGTTAGCGTGATGGCCTNATAAATTGTTTCAAATTGTTTCAAATTGCTATCTAAACTTGCATGGAGGAAGTCATTGCATGTCCTACTCGTTTTGATACAAATCTAACATCGCATAGAATGCGACTCCCTATAATGAAACTTCTGTTTGTAACGCACATATCGTAAACGTGATGTTTTCTGAGTTTACTGTGCGTTATTTCCATTCACGCGTAAGAGAGAAGTTTGATTTTTAGGTGAGGAGAAAGAAACAAAATTTTTTCATATTATTGATTGGATTTAATTCATCTCCTGCACAAACGGCACGTTCGTCCAGACGGCGATAACGGGAAACCTTGCCTGAACTCGAGCATCGTGCCAACGTCAGGCAATACGATTGAATTCAGTCTAAAACAACTAAACTTTAACAGGAAATACATACAAGCAAGATAACAGGTGTTCAACATCCAAGTCTTTAGACAAGTCAAAAAATAATAATCAAATCTGGCAAACCTTAGAATAGAAGCTGTGTGCATGCTCTCAATATGGAGAGAAACACACCCCAAAGACACATGTTTCCCCCTTAAATGCTTTACACTTATATCTAAAGCAAGAAATAATATATACTCTGAAAATACAGTCGTGTAGATTTGAGCGTTAAGATTATATTATTCAATCGCTCCAGCATCAAGAAATGACACTCGAATTGGCACCAAAGATTCCGTTTGAGCAAAGAGGCGAGAGCACCAACATCATTAAGGCTCAGGACTACGGCAGGCCGCGGGCCCGGCATAAATCTACCCCCCTCCACCCCGAAAATAGTTCCGCAAGTTTATTTACATCTCTTCACAACTAAACCATAAACGATTTCTCACAGAAAATTCCGGGCTCGTACATCTAGCAGTAAACTCTGAGCGGACTACGAGCTGCAAACTTTTCCCACAGTAGAATAGAAAAAATAAAAATTAATCTGCAGGTATTTCGCAACGCGGAAGCATCACAATAAAGTTCCGGACGACACCATGGTACATGATTCTTGAGGCTAGCAAAGCAAGGAAATCGTTCTTCCATAGCTTTGCTTTTCACTTAAATCGCTTGTCATTACAGAAGGGCCCTTTACACGATCAGTTAAAGTCTGAAGACAGCGTCGGAAGACACCTTAATACGGGCATCGGATGCTAACTTTGCTCTCTATTTTGGAGTCAGATCGGTTGTCAATTGAGCGTAAAGATAGCATTCGATACCCATACTTGAGTGTCTCCCGCACCGTCTTCAGATGTTGACTGATCGTGTGAAGGGGTGCCAACCAAGCCTCGGTTATGGGGCGGAAGAACTCGACCAATATACTAACTGAACTTCCTCGCTAACACGCAGCACAAGAGGAGTTTACATAATCTTCGGTTATTTTACTTGTACTGAGTACTTCTCAATATAAAAAGTCTACGGTGCAGCACGCTGGCTTACAATAACAAGAGTTAAAAAATGCGCCGCCTCAAAAAGCGCGCGGGAGATGCGATGCACGCGTAGACTTAAAGAGAAACATCACACCTTATATTAATTCATATCAAGTGATTCATGATTCATATAAATTAAGAAGGCTAACCAGGCCTCATTTCAGGATAACAGGAAAAGTTATCACTCCCAAGTCATCGCAGGTAGAGGAGGAAAACAGGCTGCGATAACAGGTAACTTCCAGTTAAATACAACTCATATATAAACCTTAGAACATAATACATACATGTACAAGCCTTCCACACGCACACACGCAAACGAACACACACTCATACACACCTTATCTCAAATTTATGAGTAACGACTATCAAAGTAAAAAATTACATAGTACATAGAGCGTAGAAGTGAAGCTCGATTTCAATAGAACGAAGAGAAATGGTATTTACAAGTCGAGTAGTATTTCAAGCAAATGAATCAGCTCAGGGTATGTCGATATCGATTGAAGGCCGCAACGAATTGTTCAAACAAAGAATTAAACATAACGCGGACGCTGGCAAACTAGATATCTTACGACATTATTGCACTAATTGCACTGTAATGACAAGCATGTACACTCGAAGTCGTAAACGTAAGGGCTAAAGTTAAGTTACTCAAGACGGATATGGCGATTACAAGAACGCCAGAGGAAGTCTTGTCTCCAAAAATCATTCATTGACATCCATAGCTACTAAAACTTAAGTTTCCTGAGTGAGGCTCGAGTTGGTCGTCAGCTTGACCCAATGATCATTACTTTAGCGGCCCTTCACGCGATCAGTCAAAGTCTGAAGACAGTTTCGGAAGACTTCCAAATATGGCTAACTTTGCTCTCAATTGTATTGTCAGGTACAGTCCCTTGATGTCCGACCAGACTCCAGAATTGAGAGCAAAGTTAGCATCCAATGCCCATATTTAGGTGTCTGCCGCACCGTCTTCAAACTTTGATCGTGTAAAGGCCTCTTTAGGCTCAGCAAATTAAGTGCGACTGACAGTCGTCAATCAAAATAAAGTGAACCCAGGAATTGCTTGGAAGTAATTTCAGTACATAAACCAAGGAAAAATAATATATACAAAATCACAGATAAAGGTGCGGTGGATGCGAGTTGTAGCACCATAAAAATAATCCAAGATTCGTGCTCAGCGGATGAGTCCTTGAACAGAAGAGGCAGGTGTGTTGTGAGGGAAAGAATGGGGCGATACTAGAGTCTCGTAACCAACCATCGGCTAATTTGTTCGCGTTGATGGACTGATCACATCCCATTCTGTATCGTCCTGATGATGGTCTAAGAAGCGATACTTAATTAGAATGAACATCGAGCACCGAGGTTATAATCTAAAGAAATTAATGAAGGCAGAGACTATCCGCTATCATAGAGTACATCTTCAGAAAATGACTTCCAGATAAGCTATGTACGCGGCAGACTATATCCCATTCCACAGCATTAGAAAATCGGCAAATAAAAAGGAACTTGCAGTGCTCATAACTTGTTTTTTCTTATCAGACATCGTAAATGGAGACTCAAAGAGCACCAAATTACAAAGAGAAAGGAGTAAAACCAAAGAACGAGACCGTCAACTCTACGAAACACTGAGAAAATAAGTGAGTGATACTATGTCCCTGATGCATTTTCCGTTGTCCTAAAATGGGTAGGTACAGAAATTTATGAACTCTGTAAATTTATAAACTTTGACGATATATTCACGCGCTTACTCGAATTGCACTACACGCACAGATGCATGATATTATACACCCAGATGCATGTAAAATTATGCATCTAGGAACATAATTGTACTCACTTATTTTCACTCGAAGCTGCACAGTACTTCCTGGCGTAGTGCAGCATTGGCACACTAAAGATTTTTCCTCTTCACAGTACACCGTTTCAGTCCTTAGGGTTAATATTGGGATATTAACACATGCATGATGTGGTGTTGAGGTCCAAATTCTATCAAGATATACAAGATAACTCTCAAGTTCCAGCGAATTATAGCATCTAAAGTTGAGCTTCAAAGAGAGCGATGCGACGGCATCGACCTCACGACTGACGGATTGCCTTAAAAGTACGTATATTAAAATCTATCTTCAGGTCCTCGGTGGGAGACCGTGCCTCGTAAAGCTAAGATGAACTTAAACCAGCACGAACAGAAATGCTTTTGACTTGGGGTTTGAAAACTATAGTCAAGTCAGGAACTAAATCTCTACACTCTTCGTTTAACATCTATAGAACACGCGACAAATCCTGGATATTTCTATCAATATTCGATGCATAAAGCCCAAGTTAAAACCGCCTTCATCAAGCTAAATAACAGCGGAATGAGGTACAAATTTATAGTGAACCAGTCGTTAATCTCGATCACGTGCGTGCGTTGAGCTGAATTCAGATCACAGAAGTGGAAGCGATCATCGTCGGCGGCAACAGTTCAACACAGCGAGTGTGAGGGGCGACCAGCGCGTTCTCCAGCGCCATGTTTGAACGGATCTTTTTCTTTCTGGTTGGGATTCACGATGCGGGTGCAAGTGCTGTTGTCCCGTCCCAAGTTGGTGGGGTGTTCACTGCCCGCCTTTTCACCAGAAGCTGTCGAAGAGAACCTGCCAACAAAAGAATAGGGACTTAATTTCATAGAAATGTAGTTTACGACAGTATTGATGTCTTAACATTTTAGATGTCTTTTGCCAGAAGATGATTTTGTGAAAATCGAAAGTTTGCCAAAAAAAGAGAATGTTTCTCATTTGCTCGCTGGTTTTAGTTTGATTTTTCTTGATAAAACTCCGCTCCACAGGAGGAGGAGGGACAATCTCCGAAATAATACAAAAGCAAGTGCGCTGAAACGAGTGGACGAATCACCACTCGTTCCCTTTGTTCCCTTTTCAAGGGAACAAAAATTTTGGACGAATCACCTGCTCATCCGTAAGTGTGGATGAACACAATAATTTCCCCATTCTTACTCTTAATTTTCATCAAGGACGATGCATTTCACTTATGGTTGACGCGACTTCAAGGACCGTTGATAATTCAGCTGCACGGCGGTGTCGTATTGCTAAATGGTTTGCTCAGGGCACGTGGCGAGCGCGGATTGTCTGACGGCTACGAGCAACGATGAAGCTATGAAGATAAGCTATCAATCGGAAGCGCAAATAAATTCTTCAAGACCACACAAGCCAAAAAATGTGTCACTCGTATACGTGGGTAGTTGAACCTTCGATCTACAGTTTCAAAATCGTTTTACTGAGACAAGAGCCTGTGAAAAAAAGCAGAGCTACGGGCAGAGCAACAAACACGAGCCAACAGATAAGTTGCTGTCGAAGGACAGCCGTTTGTTCTCATGTAGGATGCTGGTGCAAGGTAGATGTGCAGTTGTGTGGTGGCACAGAGGCGTGAGCCTGCCCTAGACGGCCTTGATGCATCACACGAGACTGCAGCGCTTGACGCAGCCAAAGCATCTCGCAAGATTCACAAGTATTTTTAAACCACGCTGCGTCATTCAATCAGTATGTTCACGAAGGGCCTTTCTCACAGCTCGACCTAAAAATATCTATCCTGTGTTCAAAAATACTCTTTGCAGGAGTAAGTCGTGCTGAGTAGGCGCACTTGAATAACGTGGGCGAATGGAGTATGCAGCATGAGACAGCTTCTCTCAGCCGACCTAGAGTAGTAGGAAGAGCGTTCCACGGAATTCATATATGGAAGTCATAGTAGCGGAAATTGCAAGGTCCGCATTTCAAAACACCACTGGAGAGTGCTTGAACTGAGGCTCGGGTCCATTCAAGAGTTTAGAGAGACAATTCGCCTTGAAAAACAACACTCGTTCGCTCACTAAAGTAACAGAAAACTCTTGATGTCCTTGTCAAATGGCGATTCATATTTTTAGTCACCAGAAATTAATAAAAAAGGAATACATGAATTAAAAAAAATGTTCGCATGACCACTTAAGAGTTTCAAGAAGGAAATGCTTGAAGAGTACGACTTCCTCTCGCAGAAATATTGTCTCACAGGAGTTCATGGGAAGGTGCATGCTATTACTGACTGAACGGGGATATTTTAATTAAGAAACCGGTCTCTTGAGTTGGTAACAATGCACTTTGTTTTGCATTTGCTACCATAAAATGTCACACATTTTTGTACATATTTTCTTTAATGTGCTTTGAGATTATACTGGTACTGTTTAAAAAGTACTAAAGTTGATGAACCTTGTAAACAATTATGATGAATTTCAAACCGTACTGTGAGTCTACAATGTACTAATGCATTCATTTTAAGAGGAGAGGAAGCTGGACAACTGTTTTCCCTGTATCTCGGTAAAGCTATGCTAGAACAAGTGCACATAGCGCAGCAGTAAACTTTAAAGTACGAATATTTAAATATACTTTGAAGTCAACGATTCATGGACAAACTACTTTAACCAAACTACTGCCATGTCCCATTCTATTAAATAAGGGACAGTCTATTTAATAGAATGTCACTTTAGTTCACCTTGTTTTGAACACCACCATAAGTGTCATTCCTGACGTCTACTTGACGTGCGCAGTGAACAACCCTACCGAGCTCGAAGGTCCTCCCCTGCATTGGCAGGAGTGCAGCGACCTAAAATTGCCCCCCACGTTCACTTCCTGCCCAAGGCTTCCGTTAGCGTACGTGTTGCCGCCTGCAGTACCCCCTGCATAACGGCCTCCTAATGACGAGGGCGGCCAAATAGCCTGGGTAGGCGCAGTCGTTATGACGAGGGGAGTTTTTTGCGGAAGAGCAGGACGCGGATGCAAGGATGGGAAACGGGTGTTCGTATGTAGAAGGGGCGAGGGTTGGAATGTCTGCATACATTGGTGGAAGAAAGTGCAGGCGTGCTTCTAAATGAATCGTACTTAAATCATGATGAACACGTTTGAGAATTTTTACTTCGCAGCTGACGTCTTTCATGGTTAAACAATTACAGCAAACCGTCCGTAGAAAGTTTGTTATTTAATTAAAACGGCGCTGAGTGATCTAAGATCAAGGGGCTTCCCTAGAGATCGTTCTTCTCTTGATGCGAAGGTAAAAGCAAGTGCTATACACAGCACGACGTGCTTTCATTGAAGCCTAAATACAAAGGGCGACGAAACTTGTACATGTATTTCCTAACATCGAATAGAAAAATTCAAGCACTCTCCTGAAGAGCGTCAGTTGCACGCTCTCAATGACCCTGGCTGTTGCCCAGGCGACGCCGGCCAGTTCAGTGAGCTGCAGCGCTACGCGGGTGCCGTCCGTGACTGCTAGGCTATAGCATAAGCCTTAAATTCTTCCATTAAAAACGTAGGCGATTGAAATAAAATAAGCGTATGCGAGAAAATTGAGTAAGCATGATTCACAGCATGGAACGAAAGCATTGAGGTTTTTCTCCTCTCGTAGCAGCTGTTCAATTTGAACTGACAGAATGAAACACGTCAATTTCGATTTGTGTTCTCGAATAGGCGCCTATTTCATTAATAAGAATAAGATTCATGCGCACGTATTAGAGAGCAGATTATGATTGCAAATATCTTTCCTGATGCAATAATTTCAAATAGAGTTTTAGAAATAAAACTTCAGAAATGCTTACAGATCGAAAATCTGTACACCTAATTATTTTCACCGCAGTAATAACAGCTCTTCGTTTCCTTGAAAAGAGTTGACCAAAGCGTACAATCACACAAGGGGTTTTCCTCGTTACTCTTAGAGGAGCAGTGTAACATTTCAAGGGCTGGCTGGTGCAGGTGAACACCTGACCTTGACAGGTGCTCAAGGTCACCACAGTTGGGAGCACATAGAAACAGGCGCCGGCGCAACCATTGTAGCCAGCACCCCGCATCAGCTGAGCTCCCCTGCCTCCGGCTCCTTGCTAGCCAGCCTTGTGGCCTGGTTACACGGAGATTGTGGCTGTACGCCTAAAATTCCCCTAGTAACAGAACAATCCAACTTCCCAATTCTTCCCAATTCAACCGCTCGGACTAAAATACCCAAACTTAGATTTGTCATATTCATTGCGAAAGTGAGCTCTACAACAACGCATACTCTTCGAATTCTAAAAATAGCCAAGCCATATCCGTCGTCCCAGCGGCAGCAGCAGCGCTAGAAGAGCAATGCATCGATTGGCAGATGAGAATAGCGCGTTAGGGCAGGACAGACGGCAGCGATGCCACTCTACTGCAGTAACTGGTGCAGCCAAGTTTAGAGGTCAGTTTTTCAGCTAATTTTACTTCCTCCCTCGAACGTTATTTTTTTAATCGACCATCAATGTATACGATGGAAGAAATATAGCATGCACCGTACACCAATGAGGAAATTTCAAACTGACAATGAAATGTGCCTGAAGTTATTCGTCTAGTGCGTTGTTGGCTACGACTGGAGTAAGAGAGCAAGCGTGTCTTACACATTATGACATTGCTCTGTTATTTGATTCTTGCCTTGAGAGCAGTAGAGTGAGGGGGCTCTGCCCCCCTCCTCTCTGTGGAGCTTGAGTGAGTAGCCTGTCACGATTTTGTATGGAAAATTACTGGGACCGTTGAATTTTGAAATCACAATTTCAAGTATAGATAATCAATAAAGAAATATCTTTTTAAGCACAAATGAATTGATGAAGAATGCAGTCACCATGAGACCGAATAAAACGTAGCAAAATTAAATCAAAATTAATTTTAAACTAAACTGAATAATACCGAATGAAACCGAGTGAAAAATCGAAACTAATCACTAGCTAAAACAGCCAATAAAATCTGCGCAAAACCGCCAAAGTTTTGTATGAATCTCCTCGAAGTTCAAATACACTAAATTCGCGCTGCAGGTAGATGTAAAACTATGTAGATGTAGAGCGCTGTGGATGTAAAAGAATGTAAACCGAATGGTGGCAGCATTTCGTGTCAGCATGATCTATTTCTTCATAATATATTCGTTTTTGTCTTCAAAAAAACCTCATGTGGTGTCAGGGTTCAAAGTGCAAGCAGCCTTTTCAATAAAAGCAGAATTATTTTATTTAAATTTTAACAACAACTGAGAATGTTAAAATCCGTATAAAGCGATGCGCGCACAGATGCCAACCATCAATGACGGACGGCAAAGTCAAATTTCCTAAGCCGGCATGCGCTCGCTCCTCCGAGCCCACACAACTAAGGGCCTAAACAATGTTCTAAGCAATAACAAGGATCAAAACACAATCATGGCATCACGTCCCTCATGTACGTGAACTCGAACCCAGCCGAATTATCTCGGCACCTCAAAGCAGGTCGGCAAAAATAGGATTTCTTAAGCGACCAAAATCCCAGATAATTATGAATGTCCCAGTGAAAAAGCTAGACTGAGTATGAGAGTAAAATAAACGGCCCACAGACATCCTGACTTCGTGTGTACTCACAATGGTTATGGACTCCTCATCGGAAGCGCACCGCTGATGTTGGAACGCTGGTCGCCTAGATGGGCACCTTGGACGACCCGCCTCGGTTCGTATTTTCATCAGTTCTTCACCGTTGCATGTGAGCATTCGAAGGGCAATGCTGCCATTACCACGGCCAGACGGAGCTGACTACGCCATTTAACTGGCCGTTGATACAAAGCGAGATGTACGTTGAAGTAGGTCTTCAGGAAGACCTTGGTTCTCAAGCTTCGTTTCCGGAAAATCTGACGTCTTGGATACTTTTCTCCCCAAAAACACTGCAGCCATGTTTAAATTCATAATTCACAGAGTATTCAATTTTCTTCATTTATCACAGCCTTTAATTCACATTTGACTCACAAAGTTCGAGTCACAGGGCACTTAGTTATGTATATCATCGGGATGGTTATTTAACCCACAATACACGACTACCTTGAGGCACACACTTGCTCGATAGAAGCCTTACTTTAAGTCATTACTCTACTCCTGACTACCTGCGTTAACAAAAGTAAACTATCCCTTTCTTCTCCGTAAGAAAAGGCACGCTGAGTGTCAAGGAACCATTAGCATCTACAGTTTCCGTTAAAGGCACTGATCAACTCTTGGAACACATCACACTACCAGTAAGGAGTATCGTCTAGGCTTAAATGATTCCATGAGGCAAATTCGGTCCAAGAGTCTAATGTCAATTGAGACGCATCTCTAACGTTATTTTTCTTATCGTCGTTCTTAGTTCTGAAGGAGATGGCGACGTAATTTCGACCATTGTTACTGTCCCAGTATTCTTTACCGTCACAGGAAAATCGCACACAAAACTCCAGCTTATCAGTTAAGGTTGCATCGGGCAGCGGGACCTCGAAGCCAAATCTGTCGTACAGATCATACGCGACGGAGGTGGGCGGGGACTGGATGTAGGTGGCGGCAGCGTCGTTACTTGTCAGCCAGCCGTTACTCGAGTATCGAATTAAAACGTCCTTGTGGAAAGATAAATTACGAACCTGAAAGCAAATGGAAAAATTTTAGTACAAGGAAATGAGCTTGGTGATGCAAGTCTGATTATATAAAATACACAAGATACACAACAGTTCATGGGAAAAATTTTCAATGAACATAAACAGGCTAAAAAATTTAATCAGTGAGAGAATTCTTTTTCGTATAATCAAACTCACTTTAACTGTTCCACTGAGGATTCCTTTGGGCTCTTCAATGATGACGTTTTCTAATGAGACATTTTCCCTTTCAAGTCGAAGTTTGAAGTTCATGTAATCGGAGGCAGGTTGTGAGAACGTTAATTCCCATTCATTTGGAGGTTTCTCGGTCGGTAGGCCGCCAGTAACCTGTCACAAAAAAAAATCAATTTTTCAGTTGAGATTGAATGGCGTGCATGTTCAACAAAAGTACATCATCTGAAATCGGACGAAGGAGAATATGAATGGACTTTAGATGGACCCTCAGTTGGAGTAGCTCCAGTTCGTCTCTTGCATTCACTAAAGGCAGGCGTAACGAAGTGGACACAAGTGCTCGTGCGCAGAAATATCAATTGTACCTATGGACAATTTTTAGTGCGATGATGCAGCCAACCATGGTAGCCCTAATGTCAGAGGCTGGAAACATTAACTTGTGTCGGGGACACAATAAATTCGATGCATGGACCAAAGATATTTTAAATAATAACAATAATCGTACGATGGTTAAAGTGATTTTCCTCCATTCAGGGAGGGAGATAAAAGACAAATGCATCCTTGTTTAGTGTGTGCATATTCATAAGTCGTCTGTTTTTAATAAAAAGGTCGAGTATACTTGTACGACGATCAATTTTGACAACGATAAAGAAACTTTAAAGGCAAAAGTGAGAAGCATAATTCACTAAAGCATCGCACTGAGCCACAAAAACTCGTCCATTTACGCGATTAAATAGATTTAGGAGAAAGCGGTGCTACCGCAATGGTCAGATCATTTTCTGTAGTACATATAGCCGCATCGAACGATGCAAAAGTGCTGGCACAGGCTTCTGTTACGTCTTTATTAACTGAATACTCTTTTTTTTGTACAAATGTGCACGAAAATCACACTAAAAATGAAGAGAAAACACATACCCTGGGCTAGGGATGGCGTAACAACATCAACACAGCAGTAACATCATGCGTTGCTTTCTGGCTAGGGTGAATATGCTACCAAAAACAAGAGAAATAGTTCTGCTGAGGGAAAATTTTCTTATTTTCTACAAAACAGCACATTTAAATGGGGAATTCAAGGAGTTAAAAAGAGATGAGAATTACCTGCTAGCAATATAAGTAACCTTTTTTAGTCTTATTTATGGTCCACACCGAAACATGCATTTTTTGGTGGTTTTCAACGTAAGAAATAGTTAACAGAAGAGGTGAAAAAATGGGTTAAATTAAAAAAAGAGAACGACAGTCAGTGTGTCATTTCTTCAATTTTATTGGAATTGACCTAGCAAAAGACAGGTTGATCTAGCAATGTGACGTGACCAGCAACAAAAGTTTAAACATTATGAGCCGTTGACTTCGTTCAGAGCAACATATTATCGTTTCTTTTCTCTGTTTGGCTAGACGTCATGCTGTGCCCATGACGAAATGAACTCGAAAACAGTTTCCATATCTGTCACTCAATACAGTAGAGTTTTGAAACTCAATGACACACTCGACGCCGGAAGCAGACTAACGAAAAAGACAGGTAGAGGACAAATGTTCACCTTTTCGATAAACTCTGCGCTCCAGAAAGGCGGACAGTCCGGTCTTTCTGTGATAAGTTTGATTTGTGCTAACTTATGTCCTAGGGTGTCAGCAAACGCAACTTTCTTCTTCTCACGATTCGGTGAAGTAACTGCATCTTCTTCCTGCAAGAAATAAAAAAGGAAATTAGAACCAATTCAGCTCAAACTGCGGAAATATACGTTCTCTTTTTGGATTCGTAACTCGAATAAATTTGCATCAAAACTAGCGCTTAACCTTTGGGTAAAACTCCAGACCTAAAATTAATTTGTTTAATATTTTAATATATGCAAGAGCACACATGCGATGTGGAATGACTTATAAGAGAACTTTATATCTTGCACTCTTACCTGAGGGTACTCATCCGGAGATCTCAAGATAGATTTGGCAGGGATGGTCAAGAGCAACGGCTTTGGAAGATCCGTTCTCAATTTGCTGAGTTTTTTGGGACGTCTCAAAGAGCCAGTCCTGGCGAAAGCTCTGTTCTGTTCAGGAGTGTTGAGGTCTGTGTAGCTGCCAGTCAGAGGGCTGGGGTAGTAAGGGGACGCGTTGTTTTGGTCCCCCCACACAGAGCTGGGACTGCCACAGCGGGGGTACTCGGAGAAGAAAGACGACCCCGACCCGTGGAAGCCTGCGCCCAAAACTGGAGAGGACCCCAGCATCAGTTCGGCCCCGTAGTCGCTAGGCATTGTGCAGGCGGTCATCAGGACCTGGGCCAAATTGGAGTCTTAGTCAAAACGAATTGGGTCTTAATCAGTCTAGAATACTATTGCCAGACACAGGACCTACATTCACACACCAAATTTCATTCAAAACGAATTGGGTCTTAATGAATCTAGAATGCTATTGCCAGACACAGGACCTACATTGACACACCAAATTTAATTCAAATGAATTGAGTCTTAATCAGTCTAAAATACTACTGCCAGGCACAGGACCTGCTACCACGCACAAGACGCGAATACAAAACGCGAATATTGAATTGCAATCTCAACGCTCCTAGAATACTGTGCTTCGACAGTCTGAACATTATCAATTTACATCGTAGCTCAGAACCTCTCAATGTTCGCAAGTCCGCATACTTGTCCGGCCAAAAACAAGGGGGGAAAATATCGGCATTCATAGAGTTCCAACAATTTGAATGATGACTAGAACTCTTTAAAAGAATGAAGCACAAATAGTCGACGAGACTCTTATACTACAATTGAGGATCCTCTACATAAGGACACAAAGTACAATAAATCATTGTTAATTAAATGCAGCGTGGAAAACACTTATTCCCGTAAAATCAAATTTGCAATACTCTAATTCTGCGAATGAATTTCACTTCATTCCTGGCAGACTTCTGAACGCGACTAAGACGCAGTTACATATTTATTTGGCGCTCTGCAGAGGTAAAATTTATCTGGCGCCTTGCAGAGGTAAAATTCATCTGGCGCCCTGAAGAGGTAAAATTTATCTGGCGCTCTGCAGAGGTAAAATTTATCTGGCGCTCTCCAGAGGTAAAATTTATCTGGCGCTCTGCAGAGGTAAAATTTATCTGGCGCTCTAAAGAGGTAAAATTTATCTGGCGCTCTGCAGAGGTAAAATTTATCTGGCGCCTTGCAGAGGTAAAATTTATCTGGCGCTCTAAAGAGGTAAAATTCATCTGGCGCCCTGAAGAGGTAAAATTTATCTGGCGCTCTAAAGAGGTAAAATTTATCTGGCACTCTGCAGAGGTAAAATTTATCTAGCGCTCTAAAGAGGTAAAATTTATCTGGCACTCTGCAGAGGAAAAATTTTCAGGCGCTCTGCAGAGATAAATTTAACAGGCGCTCTGCAGGGATAAATTTATCGGGCGCTCTGCAGAGATAAATTTATCAGGCGCTCTGCAGAGATAAATTTATCAGGCACTCTGCAGAGATAAAAGCACACACAATTTGCAGGTGACTTACGACGCCACAAAAGCGAGCGCAGAAGCAAAGGAGCAAAAGTAGCAACGGTGGCCAGATTAAGGCCAGAGGAATTTAGCTATTCATTTTAAGGTTATCAGGTCGAGGGACGAATTAAAAAAGTCTAGTGTAATCCACTGAGGTTCGGAATGCGTTGTGTGCACGTACGGAAGTGGCGAGTAGTCTCGAGTAAGATCAATCCTGACCTTGGCAGCAGAATGCATTCGCCAACAACTGATATTAATTCATTATCCTCTAGCTGCAGAACACGAATACTCGAGACAATTAATATTTGACAGCTCCAATAAATTTGAACGCGTCTCTTATTTAAAAAGGAAGTTTAAATGGGCGGCACACTGTACTACATCACAGTCCAGTTGCATATATATATATATAAGAGACGCGTTGCAGGGTGAGATGTGATGCTCTATATATTACAGGCTGTGACTTTTGCTCATAAAATTGTGAGAACTATACATTCATTTAACTCACACAATATTTTACAAAACATTTTTTGAAAAACTCATGTACATTAATTAATTTTTTTCATCATATACCACAACGCACTCAACGCACACCATTGCTAGAATGAGGGTCTGGTGTCATAGAATTGATGATGGTTAATGTGCAATAAAAATTAAATGATGGTTAATGTGCAGTACAAATTTAAGGTACAAATGGTGATGAAAAAATGACGAAATACGACTGGATTATAGACAGAATTATGGTTCAACCCTCCATTCTGCAGGAGACTAGTTCAATATCGATGATTTGGGTACACAACTGAACCCCTCATTTAAAGCAAACAGGAAGTCAATGCAATGACTGCAGTAGCCAGGCTACCTATAGCAGCTATCCCTCTCAACCTTAGATATCTATTCTCACCCCGTTTTCTATTGCGTAAATTTCAAAATCGAAATTAGCTGATATTATCATGTTTTCATTACACGAAATGCATCAAGTTGCATAATAGTATAATAATTTTTGAAACAGGGTCGCATGGAAAGTATTTTCAGCTTTAAAGAGAAAATTTTTATTACAATACTAGACAACCCGTGACCCGTTGGGTCAACCGTATCCAGAAATATAGCCTTTGCAGTTAAATCGGTATCCATAATACAGGATTAAACGAAGATTATAAATTTCGAATATCTCAGAGCCGACAAACAAACGATTCTACCTCTTTCTCATTCCCGTATCCACTTTACTAACTTGCCCGACTTAAATTCCTTTCTTTTACATGACATTAGTGTATATTTTCTATTCTCTTAGGCATGTGTTGCTAAAGACTAGGGTTACTTTATTTACAATTTTTCGGTTACTTTTTCCAATTTTCTTTATTAGATTACTTCGATCAATTTTCTATTCTGTGCACGGTTTCAAGCAAACAAGCAAGCAAACAAGACGACCAGAGTTTTACTAGTACATAGATAGATAAATTAATATCCAAAGTGCTTCTTTCTATAAAAGAAAATGACTCTGCGAATGAAATTAAATAATTTTTCATTCCTTTTCCTCGTGAGAAAGAGCACGATGCAGATAGTGAAGCGAGCACGTCCATCTCCGCGGATTTTCTCATGCATTTCGTTCTCCATTTCTAGCCGGAATGGTTGGCAGCCCTGCTCGCAATGACTCTTGGCTAGGACTGAAATGTTCGTTCGTCGTATATTCCCATGATATCTATTATTTATAATTATTAGACATAACTATACCAGCATCTGAACTGATGTTCAATGGGGATTACCAGGGAAAATCTCAGACGTGGACAGGAAGAGAAAGACTGATTACGTTTCATGAGTTGACATCTTGAGTGGACGCCTCGACAAGAATCATGAATACGCACTGTACACTTCTCGAATATTCGCTCTCATGTTTGACTTTTTGTTTATCTTGTACGATGTTGTGTTGCAGAAATCGACCGGGCTCATCAAAATGGAAACACTGTGAGTTTCATGAGACAAAAGAGAGGCATCAACATCAATTTCCACGAAGCCCACGTCAGAAATAAATACTTATCATACATATTATTTTAAAACCAACAATAGCTACCTTGGGAACGGATTAGCGGCAAGCTCCTTTTGATACTCATCACTGATGTTAATTTCCATGATAAAGTGGCATATTTCACTCAATTTATTCGCAGGTGAATGAATCCCAACAATGTTGTTATCGATTTGTATTCTAACTTGATTAAATATTTCTTAGAACTCAGTGATTTCAGAACATTTTTCCAGAATTGCAGAATTCACTGTAATCCACAAGGCCTTAACAGAGCACAAAGTTATTTCTGCAGGGCAGAATTTTAAGAAATCTTCAGTCGGTATGCAGACTAAAAACTTGAAGAAAACATCAGAAATAGTCAAGCGCATCGATTTAGAAAACGTAAATACTGATAGATACGTTTACAAACCGCTACAAACACCAATTATAAGATTTACCAACGGCTTAAATCGAAATACAACACGAATGAACACTTTGAAAGTGTGCTGCGCTCTTTAGCTGCCATGAAAAAATTTCGCCGGCAAAATCCGCACTTTGCTTCGTTGCGCGGGTGTCCGAGATGGTCGCGTCCGCCACACGACCGTCGGATGCGAACTGGGCACCGCGGCGGCGGGCCTCGCTAGTCAGCCCGGCTATGCTGTGGCTGACTGGATGCCTGGCAGCAAAAGATCAAGGATCAGATGTAGTTCACTGGTTCTCAAAAGCGAGATGTGCCAGAGGCAGGGGAGCCGAATGCTCTCTGGAAGCGCGGCAGAGAGAACACAAGATGATCGAAAATTATTTTTGGCACAACGGAATAATTCATGTGGCGCTTCTTAATTAGTTATCATCAGCTTTTTTTTTAGGTGAACTGGGCCGGTTCGTATACTATTGGATTGGTATTTTACGCATTTTTTTCTCTCAGCCGAAGTACTTCGAAGAGTATGAATAGTTCCTTTTTAGATTCGTTAATTTCAGAGAATTGCGGGAAATGTATCCAAGTTAAGAATGAATCTCTGTTTCAGTCTACCACTAGCAGTCATTAGGCTGATGACATCATCATGACTCTCTACAACCATTAAGTTTTCTTCTGATGACACGTTGCTCTTCACATACGTAAATAGCAGTAAGAATCCAGGACGTGTGTGCCTGTAGACACCTCTCAAACAAACATAACTGTGACGATTGATCGTCTCTCACTTAAACTGTACTCAAAGATGTTTTTTAATGTGGGCAAAATAGAAGATTGAGACAAAGTCTTTCGTATGAAAAGAGTCTTCCGATTTTGTTTCTATGTCGTAATCAATGAACGAATCACCAGATATAAATCCGTCCAATGTATACTGAATTTCAACATTTTAAAAGACTACAATATAGGGGGCGAATAACAGAATTATGAGTGAGTGGAGGTAACTGAAGCATCCATTGAAACCTCTAAGCATATAGAGCTAATCCTGTTATTTCGATATTCATTTTTTGCGGAAATAACATCAGATTGTCAAGAGATTCGTGGCAGCTCGGCACGTGGGCAGAATATTGAACCACTTACACGAGGTATGAAAGATTTTCAGCCAGCACCAACTCTTGATGGGTGATTTTAATTACCAGGAATGTTGGCACTCTTGAATAATTCAGCAAGTGTGAAAAAATATGTTACCTCCCCATGAATATACATAAATGTCCTCCGCCAAGGAGAATCTCAGTATATGAGTCCTCCATGTTTAGTTGTCGGCATATGAGTAAAATCACGCCAAGATATTAAATGAATGTTACTTAATGAAAATTGCGGGAAGATTGTGGGTAAAGATGTTGAGACCAAATTTATGTACATGGCGATATTGAGGAAATATTTGCAAATGTCCAAGCAAGTTTGCTGAATATTTGGGAAGGTTGGAGCGGTGGGCACGTGATATCGGAGCTGCACGGTTTTGCGTGCCAAATACTTCAGAGCGAAATGTCTTGGCCACAGGCTGCATTTTCATCTCCTAACTCTTTCCTGAATTTACGAACTTTGTTTCCTTTTTTTGAATGTTTCCGTGGCAACAAGTCACCAAGAATAGCGAGCTAATCCGATTGCGAATAACCGGTGGCATTCATCTGGGGTTGGTGGGTGCGGCTTCAACACCTGCGGTCTGTGTGAGTCACAATTGAGAGCATAGGCCCAGCTCACACACTGCTGGACTCTGTTTTATCCTGAAGAAATTATGAAAATAAGTTAATGAAACGTGACATACGGTCACGAGTAGTACTGCAATAACGAGGTATATTAGATGTATAAAGTACTCACTGCGTTATAGAAGACTGTCAGAAGAGACCACAGGTATTCCAAATCCGAAGTCAAGTCAAATAGAGCACTCGAATATGAACCTTGATTTGAGATGAGTTACATATATTTTTGAGGTGCCACCTCATCACACTGCAGCGCCAAGTCAACTGAGCGGCTGAGCCTCTCAGTCTCACGCAAAGAGCTCCCGGCATGATGCTTACACTCACCACCACTCGCATCACCACCACAGCTTGGCGACAGCGTCATGGTGTGCTATACACAGCCTCTTTCAATACAACAATCCCATGTGTTTCGCGGACGACCAATCTACCGAACACATTGCAGTTGCGGGAGCTGAACAGGTAGAATTTAATCAAAAGACATGGCATGGCATTCTAAAGACTTAACTTTTCACGTAAGGCCTGGGTCGCGCCAAGAGTGCGTATACCATCAACCCCAGTTGTACCCTGTCTCCACGAGTTGATCACGTGATGCAGATACGAAAGCGTTTGCGTAAGGAGATAGCAGCGGGGGTAATCAGCTGATCATCATTTGATTTCAGTCACAAATGAGTATACGATAGAGCGTGACTGCCGTTTGGGTGCGTCAATGATGCTATAAATAAATAGCTCTTTCGATTTTGTAAATATCTTTGCAGCTCTAAAAAATAAACATCAGTACGAGCATCGCACATTTCTCTTGAGTATCGGCTGACCAGCTGTGAAGAAAATTTCAATCACGGCTGTGAAGTTTTTTCGCAGCTGCTAACGAAGATTTTCAAGTTTTTAATGGGGTTGTATGTCATTTTAAATCCCTTATAAATTATGTAATTTATGCTGTTCCAACCACAGAGTATTAACATCAGAGCAGAGTGACATTTCCAGTTTCTTTCATAACCAGGTGCTCTTCTGAAACTGCACAGTGACATTACGTACATCTGCTCCAGTTGTCTTCAACATTTAAATTAATGTTTCAAATGTTTCCAATATTTCAAAAATTTTCAAACCTTCGTAAATCTTACGGTTTGTTGTCGAAGCATCAATCAAAATAAGTCGAAGCGTCTTTCTTTAAGCTGCTCACTTTCAAGGAACGAAAATTTCATAATTTTCTGGCATTTCGATGACGTCTCGAGGCAGTCCAGCGTCGTAACGAACACTAACGTTTTCCTGGGAGAGCAAGAGAAACTGTGACTTTTATGCGACTTTCTTTGCAACACCCTATATATGGCAATTTCTGGATCAGAATAATGAATTGATATATTGGTCAGGGATTTAATGTTCCGATTTACACTCCTGATTAGAATCTGACGAGAAAGATTGACCTGAATATTCTCAGCCGTGTTAAACAGCATCGGCACCTACTCACCTTTACTCCAGACATATGTACCATCCAATTTATTATCATTCCTATCATAACTTCAAATAATATTCTCTTTTATGCACAACGACATCCAAACGTGCCATTGAAACAAATTTCTGCGATGATATGCTATTGCAGCTAAAAATATTTGTATGTATGATATAAATGTATAAATATTTTTCCAAATTTACATGTTCTAACATAAGTGGTTCATAGCTCCTTGATTCTTCTACTCGGCTGTGTTCAGTGGTGCTGTAATTTCATCTTGCAGGGCAGGTCGAAAAAGATATCAAAATCGTAGTCGCTTACGCACGTTCCTGAGACGTGGTGACCGTACAGGTGAGACGCCTTGCATCGAGTTGACAAACGGCAAGATTTCTTGAAAAGCACCTGTCTGACATACAGTCCTTCTATTAACGGCAGAATAAAGTCTCTATGCTACTACTTCCTTTTTAACAAAACTAGGCATTAACTGTACATCTCCTGTAAGAGCCGAAAATACCTTTTATATTACGAAAGTTACACGATTATGTAAGGGCAGACGAAAATAAAGTCTGTACATTTCCAGAAATTTCTGCCCGCTTCGTCGTCCTGGGAAGTGCTTCTCTACCGAAAGCTGCGCTACTCTCATTAGCTCCGCCCATTTCTGGCGCCACCCTCGATGACGCTTTGGGGTGATCACGCAGCCTCCACGTTTTGACTGCTCCGTGCATTCGGTAGAAGCGTGTTGCTCCTTGCGGGCGTTTCTACGAAGATAGCATAACCAAAACAACCATACAACTGTTCGGACCAAAACAAATGCATGGGGCAAGGTTGTGAACTTTGCTGCAGGCCTCCTTTTGAAGTTCCCTCATTGGCTCCCTCATGACGACTTGGCACTCTCATTGAGATGAATTGCAATTGACATAATGAGACTAATTCAAATAGTTAAAACACTAATAATTGTGATAGTATTTTCCTTCTTGCAGTAATCGCGTTGTACTTCACGATAGGCAAAATACAGGAATACTCTTTATTAATAATGAGGAATTTTCGATTATGTGTATGCAAGTATTGTTATTACAGTCATTGCATATCTTCAATCTTCTATGTTATAGGAGATTGGTATAATAATTGTCAGTGCTGTTTATAGATGCTCATTTCCAGCTATACATACATCGAGTGAATGATGTAAATATGAAATGAATGATGTAAAATTTCAAACTTACCTAGAATTTGACTCTATCCATATTTTAAGACAGTGTGCGTCCATAGTGACTAAATAAGGGACAAAATTATTTTCTTGAATTTTGCAGTTTTGATTATCCCACAATGCTGTTTCGAAGTGTCATGCAATCAAATACTTTTATTTCCGTATGTGTAGGCAAATCTTATCTGAAAAAGTAAAAAATTATGGTAAGCAATTACACTCGAAGAGAAACAAATATTTTGATGAGCAGCAAGCGAATCAGTTAGGCTTGAATTTTCTGGCGCGTTGACCGGCTTGAAGTAGAAAAAAAGTAAATGAATAAACAACTAAAATCATGAGGAAGGAAAAGTCCGGAGAACACTCGACTCGATACAAAAACATCACATCTCCACAACATACACCACTCACCACCCTTGCTTTGCCCAGGCATTTATTTACATGTCGTATTTGCTACCACGATGCTGTGAGTTGCTGACGTAAGATAAAGATTGAATACGCGATTTCACCTTTGCTTGACTTGGTTGTTTCCGCACCTCAGGCCCCCGTCACATAGAGCGTACGCAGGAGCGGCCGTGTTGACTTGGAAGCATCACGTGTACAGCTCGTGCTGAGTGCCGCCGAGCGCCGGCACTCTTTTTAGGCCAAATGCCGTCTCTGACTCTTGATAACTATGGCGTCCCAGCTCAATGTTTCTTCGCGGGATCAGCTTTACAATTGCGCATGTTCCTTACAGCGCGGACGTGTGTACACCTGCAAGGTGTGTGTGCGGTGTGCTGTGCGCCGTGAATTAAGAATTTCGCTCGAAAGTGAGGGTGAATTTTATGTTGTTACGTATGCGTGAAATTGATGGTGGACAAGAATGTTGATAGTACTAAAATACGAGTACATGCGGCCTCCCCTGGGGGAAAAATAACTGCGATATCAGCGCAAAACATCCAGAATCATCGACTGATCATTTGGAGTTACTTAAGTTCTCTTTTCATGTATTTTCCGCGTATCGTATTTGTATTCTCGAAACACTTTCTTCAAAACCTCTTTTGGTCCCAGAGTGAATGAAGTGGTTTGCATGTCACCAGCACTGTGCACAAACTTCTTTTCGATCCTCTATTGACGTCTTACTTTCACAATTGTCCAATGAAATTTTCTTGGTAAGAAAAGCAGAACGAAATTTTTCACGCTGAAGTTCTCATAGACAACAGGCATAACAGATTCTGTGGAAGCAAGAATTGTCGAAGTTACTGTTATTGATGTCAGTAATATTTGCTGCAAAAATCTCTGTATTATTCAAATATTAAAATAAGTATTTCATCCACTTTTCGACAATTTAGTTCTTTTTAATTGGGAAGCTGGTGGAAATGAATTCTTTTCTCATCATGTCAACTAATGAATGGCTATCAATGGTCATCTCAAACCGGCACCGTCAATGTGTCCCTTACAAGAGGTGCATGAAATGCATGTATCACTCGATCGGTGCAGATTGTCAGAATGTATGCACCACTCGGAACAGAATGTATACACCACTCGGTGCAGAATGGTCTCAATGCCAAACAACTCTATTTTGCTCACAGCCATTTGAATGCTAACAATAGTCTCGTCTTATCTTACGGGCTAAAGTTGGACTGCATAAAGACGAGTTTACTTTCATGTATTGTGTTATTCTTGCTCGATGCTCTCTATAAAAGCAGCAGCTGCAGTGTTTCCAGAAACCAACAAAGGACGGCATAATGTAGCAGCTACAGCCTTTCGATTGGGAGTGGGGGGGTGGGGGAAGGGGGGGCTTTCGTAAGTGTTGCAGAAGTTGCGTCAGATTTTTGGCGGAGTCCCTAAATGTTTCCGTGGCAATAACTCATTGGAGAGCTGAACGCCATTATACAGCGCTAACTACGACTCCATTTAAGGCTGCCAGTTTACAGAACATATTGCTGAGACCAGAGCATTTACACATAGGTGAGAGCTAATAGAGGTCTAGGTAAAAAGGTAACATCGTAACTCTTCATAGCGTTGCTTTATGGCTGTTCCAGTCGTGAAAACTAAATCTAGCGTCAAACAAAAAAAATATTTCTGCAAATGTAAGTACTAAAAGGTTTGGTCTTTGAGTCAATCACTGAAAGCTAACACTGTTTGCAGTTTGTGTATGCCGTAAGTATACAGACACTTATCCCTCTATATTCGGACGAACCCGTTACATCCGAGTTAGTTCTACCTAGTAAGTCATACTTGCCTTTTATAACCTATCAGAGTTGTCACCCCTCTTACATCAAAGTACCCGTTCTCTCATTATCAAGCTCTTCATTAGATTACGGAACAGCGCTGAGTCCCACGCTCTTGGCAACCTGCCTCCTATAGGTAACTAAACGGCTGCTGAGTCAACTCCAACATATCAAATGAATCACACAATTTAAATCTTACAGCACAGGGAGTAAAACTAGGTATAGCGATTTGGGATTTCAATCAGGGTCTTGGCATCTTGAAGTGTTCAACTGTCACCCAGAGATCGTGATAACTTTAATATATATAATATGGAAGCATTTCTTACCCATACCGTGGGCTAATCAAAGTTTCCTGCGCTTCGAGTTTGGCTGGAGTTCTACCAACAGCAAGACATTTATGAATGGAATGGGTAATATATACATGTATTTTATATTGGTTTCACTACTGTAGCAAATGAAGTTATTTAAGCATAGCGAATGATTTAGAATTCACACATCTCAATCACAAGCACGAAAAACGAATAGATCATAACTAAATTTTGTCTCTAACGTAGCTAACTTTTGCCTAAGAAACTGAGCATCAACGTTGAATCCATTATCAGTGGTATTGCTGATGAAAAAATTAATGATACACTTAAGTAACTCAGTGAAACATCTGAGTAATTTAGACCTCACGAAAACATGAGTACGGTTGCAAAAGCCGAATGGCTTGTACATGTCAGGGGTTGTCGTACGGGCATGCCCAGCGTTGACCCTCGATCAGCTTCCTCAAGTTTCCGCTGAGGAGAAAACTAGTCACACCGGGTTTGTTTCCATTGTTTATAAGAGGGACCGGTTTCAAAACCTGTTTGCTCAAAGTACAAACTGTTGGGTTCATTTGCCGCTGATGCACGTATTAAATTGGTCATAACAGTTTTTTCGTTTAAGAATTCATTATTTTTTATGCTGTCTAGTTGAGCATCATGTTTCTGGATTAAAAACAATAAATGTACGCCCAAGTAACTTAAAATTAATTTGGCATATTTCTTACTTCTGACATTACGCTACTAATTTCTTCCCCAAGCAGCGAAAGTAGATTAATGATAAGAAATGTTCATTTTTCTTAATCTTACAATAGAGTAGAGCTGGTGCAGCTCCCTTCTCTACCCACTGTGATCGCTCTCATCCAGCAATGAAGATCCCGCCAGGATGCAAACAAAGGTTCATAAAAGTCAAGTTCTACCCTCATGCAATTGGTTGGTGTGAACGAAGGCAGAACAACTAAGTGTGAGAAAAAAAGTAAGTCCCATTCAGTTCATATACAATCACAGGCCGAGCTTGTTAAGTTCTACTTTAAAATGTTTTTGGTTGGTATAAATCAGGGAAAAACGATCGATGCAACCGATGTCTAGCTGTAGAAGTACGAGTTGAAGGTGACGACTCAAAGGAGGTCAGAATGAACGATGGGTTAGAAGAGTGTCGTATCGGCTAGTTTAGAGAGAGCTTATACGGCTAGGAATGAATGAGTAGACAAAGTTCGCGTTAGCAGTGTACAATAAAACAAAGTACGAAATCATTTTAAAGTGGAAAGCATAAAAAAAAGGAATCGAGAGCATGGTTGAGTTCAACTGCAGCGATGAGTGACAAAAATGAGGTATAAGAGAATTCAAATTTGAGCCTCTGTCACAGAAATGAAACGATGCAAGTCGGTGACTGGGTCACGACTCGTTCATCACGCAATGGGGTCCCAAACCTGAGTAACTCATTTGACGAGTCTGTGTGTGACAGGCAAGGCCAGAAATGGGGATTTTCTGTTACATCAATTCAATTAAAAAAGTGAATATGAGTCGTCTAAAATTCACATATTGAAGTTTAAAAGTAGCTCTTAACCGATATTTCTCTCAAAAAATCTCATTCTAAGGAAGTGCTTTGAGAACGTCAATCGCTTCTCTGTGAAAGACATCCTGATTGAGCGTACACAAATGATAGAGACTTGGAAGTCCTATCTTAATGTGTCGTCAGCATCATAATGGACGGAACGTCAATCAATTGACGTCAATCAACCGATAATAAACTTTCACAGATAACGCTGTGCATATAGTCGGTGGAACAATGTTACTGCCGTGTTGACTAGCATGTATATTATCCTGGAAATTATTATTCATTATTCATTTCGCGCTTTCTACGTATCAGTTTACTAAGAATCTATTGTATTGATGAAAACTATTCCTACCCAAAACAGTGTGGATGCTTGATTTCTCTGTACCTCATAGAGCCGAGATACTCGTTTGAGTGTGAGTAACTATGATTCACAAGAGAAATCAGAAAAGTGGCGCTAAGGACGCCGTAAACTGTAAGATTACAAAGCCTAAGGCTTGGTGTGTAAGTTTGCAAAGGATAATTGGAATTAGAGACTGGAAATGAAACTTACTTCCAGCTTTGGGAAATAGAAAAACAATAATATTAAATTAAATACTATGGCTCGCGTGATGATTTAATGTTCAATTTTTGGTCTCCTACACAAAATAAAAGCAGGAACTCCTGAGGGACGCAGTCAGTTTGATTTAAAACTTTTCCCGGACACAGAGATGAGCTCAGGACAACAGCGCGTTCACTAGACGCCTTCATCGAGGCTTCCAATGTAAATAAATACTGCGGCGCTCAAATCTTGAGGCTCCAATAACAAACATGTCCCAATGGAGGTGAAAGTTCGAAGAGGAAATGCAGAGAGCACGCGTAATGCGGGAAACTGCATAGTGAATAATCAAATAAATTGAGTTAAATATCATAAGCTAGTGCATGGTAGCAAGAGCTCTACTAGATTTTGATGCGTTGAAATGATTCGCAGAAATTATACGCGTTTTGTCATTTATATAAATATTTCCCATTTGGAATCAAACGTTACAATATTTGATTTAGAATGGAAACGAAGGGACGCTTTCGCTAAATGTTTCTACCGTTCCTGCGATTAGTGAGAGCAGTGATCTCAAATTTTTAATTAATGGAGTACGGTTTGTAGTTCCATACGCCACGTACAGGTGAGTTCGGTCGTAGTGAGGACGTAGCGTGCTGCATTCACCGTAGTTGCTGAGCATGTACATTTTTTTCGTGCAATTTGAGCATCTATCCTAAACCAGCCTTCGCAGAGGTTAGGCAAGTGAATAAAGAAATGTCGGGAACCACACGGACCTGCCTAGAACTGGTTACGCGATTAAGATTCTCTTGGTACACATAGGAACGGAGCTGAGTGTAAACTTATGGATGGTCTTTTTATGAATTACATAAGCCGAGTTGACCTACAATCGAAAGTAGCTGTTTTTGAATAGGCACATTTATTTACTTTACTTTCTTAATAATTGGTAATTCAGATATAATTGTAATGATTTTTGTACCCTAAAAGAGTAAATTACTAATGAAAATGGTTGTGCAGCGGAAGAGAATTTTAGCGTCTTTTGATGCGAATGAAGCCCCTGTGATTAGACTGCTTCATTCGTTCAACACAACATACCATAAGTCGTATGCTCGAGTGTATATTTTGCTACTTGAAATTCTACTCTAGGTACCAGGAAGCGTTTGAAACTTTGTTTCTACACAATCGATTTATTTCAACATATCCAGTTGAAAATCTGGGCAACTATTCTTACATCACAGTATACAGGTAAGAGAGAGAGAAGTTAAACCTTGGTAAATAGGGAATTATTATCTGTTTTAGCGAATATTACGTCATGCCACAGCATCATTTTCATTGGACTACAATTCCTCCCTGTCTCATTTAACACAACGCTAGATAAAATTAACAGAGAAATAGTTTTATCTCCCATTTTTATTTTTATAAAAACATACTTCCTAAAAAAACATGATAAACATGTCATAGGCCCAAGTTCGCAATCCATTCACTGAACCACCCAACCGTGGAGTAGATTTCAAACCAGCCGCCAAGGCTGTCAGTTTTCACGTCCTTAACTAAATGGAGGCGATTACAAGCGAGATGGTCGGCACGACTACGCTCACCAAAGCCCTCCCTCCACGAGGTGGCTGCGTGGTGCGACCGATTGAGCGATAACACGGCTTCTGGGAGCTCATTTGGCCCCAGTCTCTGTATGTAGAGAACCTCGTGCTGGTGACAGAGCTTTACCAGTCGTGTGTGGGATCGATCGTACTCTATTGTTGAACCAGACTTCCTCTTTTCCCATTTCCATGCAGTCACCATAATGGGAGATCAATAGAACTTGACACGCGTTGACTTTTACGGAGTTCTGAGATGACGGCTCGAACATTACGAGGAAGTTCATTTAAAATTTCTTCGAGGTAGATTTCACTAATCGCTGATTAGCTTATCTTGAAATTAAACAAATAAATTTACTCCGGGTTGAATTTCTAACACTTCTTTGGCCTGTTGACGCTCATTAAATTGATCCAAGTGGAAACTAAGGTCGCAGTCAGGGAGAATGTTTTTCTAACTCAGCTCTCAGAACGCCGCCAAAATGCGTGCTACGGTTTGATTGGAGGGGTTTTTAGATGTTAGATTACACGTGGAAGCTTTCCTCTCATTTGGTTGTGCTACAGATCTGAGCTTGAGCACCGTGCTCAAGCAAGCAATAGCTGAATAGGTGAGCTATTTTAAAATTCGTCAGTATCGGAAATCGTTGTGCAGGTAGTGTTTAAACTCCGATTGCGCGCGTAAATTGGCTTAGGATATTTGGAGACGAGCAAATCTACATAATTACGTTGAAATTAAATTCGTGAATATTTCCCACAAGATCATGATATCTATTTCTTACATACACTCTTTTTTCAAAAGACCTACTCAGAAACAATGTTCAGTACAATGTAGAGCATTCAAGACGAGCCGAGGCCTCTCCGAGTTCTAGGAAGACTGACCGACCGACCTCTCCTCGATGGCACCGAACTGGTTTGTGGGGAGACGATGTTGGCCTGGCGGCGGCGACCCGAGTAGGGAGCCTGGACAACTTTGGCCCTAAAAGGAATGGCTGGACTCTGTCGCCCGGCAAGAAACCTCTGACTCCAAGCCTGGCAGCATTAATGGTCGATCAGTATGCGTGGCCACTTAGAAACATCTGTTCATGTTAGCATGTTGCCTGGTACATGAGAGTACAAATTGGCGTACAGTTAGCGGTTCACGGTAATGTTAAGAACGTTAGAAGTTCGACTGCTAAAGTTGTCGAAGAAGCAACTATTAAATTAAGAGTCATTTCATTATCGGTAGGATTACTGTTCGTGAGAAATCATGCGGTGAAGAACCTCTAGAAATAAAAATTTTCGCAGGTTTTTCGTATTTTGATTATCTTCGGCTCATGTATATACAAATACTTCTCATCTCCTACTCCGTGGGGATGACTAAGCGCCCACAAATATCTTTAGTACGACCAGACCAAGACACGATGTGGATGGCCAGCGAGGTGGCCAGGTCCGTTGCCTGCTGCGGGGATCCAAGAAGCAAGCTTGGCCCTGGCTCCTGAAGAAATAGGTACATAACCCATGT
The DNA here is from genome assembly GCA_014899125.1 of Orchestia grillus. NCBI lineage: Eukaryota > Metazoa > Arthropoda > Malacostraca > Amphipoda > Talitridae > Orchestia > Orchestia grillus. Next base: position 29,296 of record VOMN01025139.1, read on the forward strand.
TCTTTTCAGCAAGACTTGAATAAAATGTCGCGTTGCAGTGAATGTGAACATATATTGTACACTATTTATGTTGTAAAATTGTCTTGTAGCGGGCATCATGGACAAGTATTTTGTTGTAATGGTTACACAAGTGCCCTGATCGTTGGGTGATGTTAACTTAATATAACGAGAAAAACAGTTTTGTATAAATAACGTTAATAACAAGAAGTAATTTTTTATCTCACACATTCCTAGTAGGCAAGTGCTCGTTTAAAACATGGATTACTTTAGTTTACTGCTTTGAATATCCTCTTTGAAACAGTTTTATAACAGCAGCGCACAAGCTAATTTAATTTAAATTGTAAGTTTTTCGATTTATTAAACTGCACATCTGCCCGCTCGAAGAAGCTTAATTCTGAGAGCGTTACGAGTGATGACTTAAAAAGGGGCAACCTAAGAAATTCAGGGGCCTCTCGGGAGTGGGTCGTCAGAGGGAAGGAGCCGACTGCTCTCAGTCTCGACTGGGTATCAAGATCAGTTACGGTTTTTCCAGGAAAGGTTCATGACGAGTTAGGAGCTGTGTTAAGTTATGATAATTGGGATCATCTCTCTCACTAATTAAACTCCAGTAACTTCGAGGTGCGTTAATTCGATGATGCCCAATTTTAACCCTACATGGCAGCCGCATTTGATTCAAGTTAATAAAATGATTTTGTAAAACACCTGTTTTTCAGTGTCTTACGATGATATGTAGTACTCGTATCTCGCAAAAGTATGCAACCCGTTTGGAAAAATACAATTTGGGGTATTCTTAATACATTTAGGGTGATGACAATTTAATTAGTAATAGAGCATTTCATTGTGCTTTATTGTTAAAGTCATTTTCAAAGAATAACTAGGGAATTAACACAGGACGAAAATAAACATTCTCATAACGCAAAAGCTTACAACACATTTATTTAACTCTCTCTCTTACTAATTCTTAACGTACCCTCGATGTTAAATATTGCCCGTAGAGTAGACACTTGCAGGGGTCCTCTCACGACTTCGTGCATGTTTCTTCGCTAAAAATTTTCGGTTGTTCATGACAAACTTCCTTCAGTTCAAGGGTGTTTTGAGGTTTCCTTTTTTGACTGTTGGAACAGTATTCTTCAGTGAATATTCAGTACTTTTTTTACTCCAGACATTTGGCACAGAATTCCGACCAAAAATTTCCATTTTTGTTTTGTCCGACCAAAGTACATCATCCCAAAATGACAAGGGTTTCATGATATGCTCATCTCGAAAATTCAATTGACCGAGAGAATGTTTCCTCTTTAGAAGCTGTGTTTTTTTAAGGCCTCGAGAAGATATCATATCGACGAGGTAAACAACTAATTGTATCTGTGTTTACTTTTATTCAAGTTTCTTCTAAGTCATCTCGAAGTTTTTCAAGAGTAACCCGAGGTTCGTTGCCAATCTTTCTCGCCAATAACCGAACTACTCGTTCCGTTATCTTTCTAAGACGACCGGAACTTTCTCGCCAATAACCGAACTACTCGTTCCGCTATCTTTCTAAGACGACCGGAACAAACTAGAAGACAGATGGATGGATGAAATTTACAACCATGAATCATCTTAGCACATAATTTAACAAAATATCTTCCTATAACGAGCACCATTGACGTGAAGATCTACAGTGCATTTATGGTGGTCTAGATCAATCAATACATTTTCTCCTATACTCCAATACACTCAATGTTTACAGGACAATCGTGAGACAACAAATGATGTAATAATTTTAATTGTACTTAGAAGTTTCCCGATACTTAATTTAGAACATCATACTGAAATATAAACTTGATCTTTTTTAAACGATAAATGCAAAATGTATTGTAAACTTTGGCATTGTAAAAATGTTTGTTTCCCTTCATATGTTAATTGCCCTGTTATTTTTAAAAATATCTCATTAAATGCCTCATAACATATTCTTTCAGTCAAGTTTTCATTATCCTAACTTTACTAAAAAGACCTTAAAAGCTATTTTTCGCCATGCGGTACATGCAGTCTTCTGCACGTCTTCTTCAAAAATGAATTCGTAAGGAAATGTTAATATTTAATGACTATTTAATAAATTTTCGCTTGAAATTGTTCCTCAACAATCATTTCAAATCTTTATTGAGGCACGTATGTAGGTATTCATGGGTTGTTACCTTTATTCAGGTAATTCTCTGGAGATAATCTTTACAACGGATTCTTTATAGGTCCATATGCAGAGGTGACCTAGATAATGCTGTTATTTTTAGCTCACCTATTATGCTTCTATTCACTATGTGAAGAATTTTTTTGTGTTTTAATGCAGGAATCGTCGCCCGAAGCGTTGTCCAACATGCCATTTTATTCAACTCCTTTCATATCATTCTCTGAATACAGGTGCGATATGATTCTCTTAATTACCCGTTTGCTCTCTTTACGTTAGTCAGAATTTTACATAGATGGGAGGCATTTCCTCATTGATTCATTTTCCTATCAGTGTGGAGGGAAATGCAAAACAAGGAGTGAAATCAAATGTTTCCCCTGCTGATCAGAAACTGGACATGTAAATGAAATTTCATGGTAAATGTATTTTATGGTAACTCGCGAGCGGGATCAAGTTAGTGTATGATAAAGACTTAGACGGCAATACATTTAATCTATGAAATAAATTATTTAATTCACGCGTCAAAGCAGTTCAAAAAAAAGCAAACGTCATTGTCCAGATTAAATAACAAAGTTTTCTAACAACCCTTGCCTTTCCAAGAGATGCGGATCGAGGCTGCACAAACGGAGCTGTAACGGCCCCTCTGCTGTCGGGGCAGACGGCTGTGTATGCTTACTCCTGAGATGAGCTCTTTAGTTCTTCCCGGTGTCCTTCAGGAGAAAAGGGCATCGTGGCTCCAAGATAAGGCACGATCGGTATGTTCTGCTCGATTATTCAAGCTTCAAACAACAATTGTTCGAGCTTCAAATAGAATTTGCTTGGCAGGCAACGAGATTTAAAAGGACGGTGAGCGGAGCTACGCCGAGAAACCTAGCTTTTCCGTCCAAAAAAATGAAGTTGGAATTTTGAGGGCAATCATAGAAGGACACGCGTCGTTTGCTTCTTGATCCTTGAGCAGCTGAGACCATAGATGCTAAATGTATTTGTTTATGCCGGGGAATGGGTTCTTCATGTCGATGCACATCTCACCAGCAGAATCACATTGATAATTATTGTTTGAAATTTTCGGTATTGGATAAGGAGAACGTGTGCTTTAGAAGATCCCCGAGTTTGAGTTCCAAAGGGCTGACATGAGGTGGAGTTCAGAGCACCAGGTAGAGAGGCCCCGGCCTTCTTTGAGTTGTGTCAAGGGCGTAGATGTGCGCCACTCTACATGCTACCTGCGGTGTGACCTACCAGACACGCTCTCGGCGCCCGCGTCGAACTCCTCGAACGTACACCAAAGTATTAAAAGTAACACGTTCCATTATATTGATATTGAGGACTTGCTCGCGTGGAGAGCCATAGATTTCTGGCGTACGTAACAAGACGGGGACGTCAACTTACGATGTGTTATTTTACGATGAAGAGCAGGGACGCTATCTGTTACAGGAAGTCGAAAACTTCACGGAAGATTAGTTTAAGTTTTAAATGAAATGCAGAGTTTCTAAGACAATTGTTTATAGCGGCATTTTTTATTCATTCGAGTATAAAAGACTAAAATATCATTTACCGTATACCCCATCATCAGCCCTTGAGAATTAATGGCAAGATCACGCTGGAAATGAAGAGCGTATTTGATATTCTCTAGTTGACAGGATTAACAATGATTCTCTTGCAATTTCCCAGTTACCACCTTGCTAGTAAACGCAAGTGCACTGGATGAATGCGCCAAAGTTATTTTTCACTCTCCCATGAGTCGTCAGTTTAGAAACTCTGGAACAGTCGAGGCAGTAAGATTTTTATCAACGAGTGGGCAAAAAGGAACCGAATGAAAATTACTAAGTTTAGTCCAACTCCGTTGTCTAATCTTACGCCGCATCGAATGATGCGAAGTCTTACTGCGTAGGCGCCTGCTAATTTGTGCACATTATACCTAAACGACGCAAGCAATTGACAATTCGTCGGAAAAGTTAGACTGGGCACGAACGATGACTATATACAGCGGCATAACACTTTACCACATGTATGTTAACAAAAAGACAACTTCTTGAATGAAAAAATTGAACTGTGCGTCATGATCTCACTTTGAGAATATAATTGATGCTTTCGTTAAAATGGAGACAACGTAGGGCCAACTTTAGACTGTGTCCGAGGGACATTGCTTGGATCCAGCCCGAGAAAATATTCGAGATCAGCTCCATTGCTCTGGGTGAAATTCTATCGTCAAAACTTGAACACGGAGTAGCGATTCCCTAAAGTGACTCACGAATTTGAAGTATTGAACAAAACAGTATTTATTTCGAGCCGAGTTTTTCGTTATAAAATCTTTGTTATATTATGTGCTAAAATCTTTATTGTTTCTCGTTCTCATTTGGTTTATCATTCACCTCTAATATTTTTGCCTATGAAGGTTTAGAGCTCTTCGAGGTTCATACAAACGTAGATAAGATTCTCCTACGCCAAACATTTAAGGTGTTTCGAATTACGGGGACGTTGAGTGCGGCTCACACTAGCATCACAGAATCTTCTCGAGCAGCAACACAGCCCTTGCAGTCACAAGGTTCACTCATACATCACTTACATCGTTAACTGTGATTCACTCAATCTCTCCATCACACTCGGAAATGCTCTCGCAGTTCAAACTCTCGTAACTCCAACACCGTCACACGTGCAAGGAATACTGAGGACTCTGCGACTGCGATCACAGAAGACTGAATGTAACCGAGTGAAGATACAGAGTAAAGACTCTGAGATGATAGAAGATTCTGAATGAAATAGAGTGAAGACTCTGCAAAGGCAGAAGACTCTAAATGAACAGAGTGAAGAGACAGAGTGAAGAAACAGAGTGGAGACTATGCGATGTCACTTAATTTCACACATTGAAATCGACGTATGCATGTTGTCATAAAAATATTATTCAAGTATAGGTAGCGTTCCTAATTGGAACGAGTTAAGGGAGTCCAATCAAGCAGCTTATTCCAAATTGAACAAGCTAGTGTACCATTCAGTGTTCCGAATTTTATTTAATTGTGTAATGAATTTTGTTTTTTAAAAAGAAATTTCTTAACAGATATCCCAATTAGAATCCGTTGTCTCAAATTTTGTGTTCCAATTAGACGTCGTTTCAATCAAAATTATCCCCATTAGGAGCTTTGGTTGTATTCCCTAATCTACGAAGCTTAACCCTACGTTTGTCTCACAGGCAGTTTTGTTGCCTCGTT
>VOMN01025145.1:0-10386 GCA_014899125.1 Orchestia grillus
TGCTGCTGCCAGTACTCCGCCGAATACACCCCTCCTTCGCTCTCGGTCGTCGCTGCAACGGATGTGGAAGAGTTAGTAGCACGGCGAGTTGTGATGTAGTAGAGTTGGTAATTCTACGCGTATTATACTGCATGCAAAACGTATTACAGCCTAATTACATGCGGACTGTACACCGCCCTAATTGTGGGCGAAATGTGATCCAATCTAATGACACACGAATACGAGTAGCGCTCTCATTACACACCTACTCCATCCTTACACACTAATTATTCTACGTCCAGCTCCTAGTCCTGCACGAAATATATGAAGTACATCCTAACATCCTAGCAATATATCTACGCATTGCACTTCATTCTAATCGCACACGCATCACACGAATTGTACTCCATCTTAATTACACATGAATTATGCTCTCAAACTATACACGAAGTGTACCGAATTTGAATTTAATTTACTTCACTCTGATTGTATGTGAATGATACTCTGACGTCATTACATACGAGACGTGGCACATCCGCGCAACACAGCACCCAATGAGGGGATGTAGAGTGAGCGGATGCAATTAGTTTATTATTAACCCTGTACTGGTAAAATTACTTTGACGATAAGGCTCCATTTAGCTCGGCCCAAAAACCTAGTTGCACCCGTATGTACGTATGCAATAAGGCTGCATTTACCTTGCACGAACCACTGGCAGCAACCTTACGAGTCAATTTTGAAGTCAACATATAGGGTAAAGGGATAAATAGCACATAACAAAGAATAAAAAACGTCAACTGTACGTCTCAGAGTCGGCTCACTTATTTCGAACGCTGGATAGTCGCATTAGCGGCGGGTTCGCGGAAATCTAAACCTACTCAGGAATTTTCCATCCCGGGATTGTGCTCGTCTCTTATACACATGACTTATACATAGACAGTGCTCCATCTGTTTCTTATACTTTGCTGCACTCTAGACATGGGCAAACAGTACACAGCTATGCTAATGAGCATCGCACACAGCCAGGTATGAGAATATTGCAAATAATCCAGCACATACAAAAACATTGCAGGTGACAATGTTCAAGCCAGAGGCTCATGATACACATAGCTGTGTACAAGGCATAGGCTGCGGAAGCATATAATTGTCATACACTAGGCATACGAGTAGGTTGTCAACACACAAAACACAGGTCACTAAATGCTCTAGGGCGTCCCACGCAACATCACACACCCTGTGTGAACAGATCTAGGGTCTACACGCAGCGTTCACTTCTCTAGAGGGGTAGAGTCAGTCCTAAAGTACACCCAAGTACACAACATGCCACCTGTGTGCATACCCTGTATACACACTCAAGCGAAATACATTCAAGGCCAGAAAATCTTTCTAATCTACAGGTGAAGCTCCTAATTGGGACGATTTTAATTGGAACATAGTCCAATTGGCATACAAACTTGGATACCACGGATTCTAAGTCGAACATCCGCTAAAGAATAGTCATATTCACTAAAAAAATTCAATAGACTATTGAAGACAATTTTCAAAATCGAATGACGAATTCGCATGCTTTCAATTGGAACAGGCTGCTCAATTAGACTCCTGTGCCGCGTTCCAATTAGGAGCGCTACCTATACAAATAATTACTGTAGAGGTGCAACTGTGCAGGTGAGCGCCAGGAGCACAGGAACAAGCATATGCAGAAATTTCGGTGATTTAGAGGCGCAAGACAGGAAGGACGAAACACGACACAGGATTAGCTGAACGCATCAAAACCAAATGTGGTAATAATCAATTCAACAAAAATCAGTTCCACGATCAAAACAACAAAAATCAAATAAATTGATACGTGCTGGTGAGCTGTCCAATTGAAGTTTGGTTTTATTCAGCTGAACGAAAATTTTATTTCTATTCTACGGACCGGAAATAAAAGAGTTTGCCTCTACGAATAACTTGTCACGTGTGATATGGTACGTTTCCACAGTGTGTTGGCACAGCACGCGTGACGTAACTTCTTCACACAAACAATAGGGGAAAATTTTTGCAGTTTCATGAAAAGTCCGCAAGCGTTACCGAAAACCGAGTAATGAAGGAAAAAAATATTGAGGTGCGGCAAAACTACCTAACTCATTTGTTGGTTTCATCGAAGCGAAATAAATAGAGTGAACTGCAGCCACTTAAACCCGAAACACGATAAACAATATATAAATTTAAAATATAAAAAACTTTTTTATTTTGTTATATTTCACTTTTTGAAACCAAGAAACATGTGAGCTCATTTCGCTGTCTCCTTACAACCACCGTCCCGGTACTCCCAGACGAAGCCATAAGACGACGCCTCTCTATCTAGCGTCAACCTGGACAGGGCCAAACCTTTCATCGCACCTGCACAGTATCAACTGACCTTTCACTGCCTAGACTATTCTCTAGCAACGGCACATTTTTCATGTTATGCGTAGTTTCTCTTGGAGGCACATCAATAATGCTACAATGGGTGAGAAACAAAGCGTTGAGACACTAGTGGTGCAGGAAGGTTACATCTTCACTGAAACAAATACACTGAAAATTTACAAATGAATACATCGAGTGCTCAGAACTCGATGAGTGGGGCAGTAACGGGCCAAATACAATGTTCAATTTGCATAGGCATAAACATAGTGAAGGCGCTTCACTTGAAGGAATTGAAACTTGAATAGTTTCCAAATAAAATTTGTCGAATTGACGAGTGTAAAAGCGGAAAATCTTAGTCCTAAAATAAAGTAAAATATTGAAAACTCATTTTAGTTTTATCAAGAGTTTTTTGCACATTTTATAGCGGCCTCAACTTTTCGAGTGTACCGGAGTGAAATAATCATGCAACATTTCATTGATCCCCATTTGAGGTTCATGGTACCGAACACCATTAGCAAGGATGGATCAATGAAACCCATTTCTATAATTTAAAACACTATCAGCTTCAATAATAAAATTGATTCGAAAAGACCAAGGGCATTTTATTAAAATTCTTACTCATTTGTTCAGTGAGAAAACCTAATTTTTCCGGTATGAAAATCTTTCTATTGTACTTCGGTCACTTGGACGTAGGGGCCCGTACGGCCCAACCGTCCCTACGTTGTTAATGGGTTACAGTTGTTAGTCCTTTGTTAATGGGGATGTTACAGTCGCAGTCGCGCACATCACTAGAAGTTGTGAACGAGAAATTACCTCCGATTCCTTCTACAAAATGGCAGAGGAATCCGAAAATTTTGTAGGAATACTTTGAATGCGGAATCACGACATGAGGCTGAAATGAATGCAGAATCACGAAATGAAGCTGAATGAATACAGAATCACGACATGAAGCTGAAATGAACAGAGAATATCGATATGATGCTGAAATGAATGAGCTGTATGGGAGTCCATTTAACTTCTGCTTGACATCGTCGCTGATGGTGGGAGCTACGTCGGTCAGTACCAAAAAAGCGTTAGTGCAGCAACTATGTAGTCACCGCACAACTAGTGGTGCCACGGCCTAGTAGTACCTAAAGAATATGATAGTGGTGGGTAGAAATTGAATTATGTGTAAATTTCGCATGTACAGGGTGTTTCAGAATTATTTTAGCAAATTTTAACAAAACATTCCAGCGGTTATTTCCATACCGACACGCTCTGACCATCTAGTTTTCCTAATTGTTTAACTAAGCATTTTCGGACATGCCTCCATCGATTAAAATGTGATTATTCTACCAAACTGAGCCTTATGTTTTCAAAGAATTCTGAAACACCTTGTAAACATAAGTAGTTTATTAAACATGCCCTCGTGGCTACGCTGCAGCGGTGATGCATCGTAACACAGAAAAAACAAACAATTGTGCTAAGTTCCTTACTGAAGTTTGAGAGCCCCATTACCTAAGCGCCACATGCAAGAACAACCATGTTACTGCAGCACCAGCTCTGGCTTTAGGTTTGTAACATTTGAACGCTGGCATAGCAGCCACAGTGTCCTCGTAACTGAACTGCTCAGAGGGCTGCTATTCAGGCTAGACATGAGGCTCAGAGGGCTGCTATTCAGGCTAGACATGAGACTCAGAGGGCTGCTACCGATTCAAGCCTTAAAATAGTCACGCTTAACATACGTCTTCCTACCCAGCTGCACAATGGATGACGGATACCAGGATACGAAACCGGAAGAAATGAACATATTAGAATGCATGTCGACGTCACTTGTATTTAGAAATTTTGTGACAGCACTTGGTGAAAAGATGAAAGAAATTCAGGGGCCAGGCCGTCAATTTTAAAATTGCGGAAGCTGGTAGATTTCATGGCACTGAGTTTGTTAGAGATAGAACTAAACATAAAAATTAAGAGAAGAATCAAGAAATAAAAGTACTCGGTTTTCCAAAAGGAAAACTGAAAAAAAATTATGAATCATATTCACTAAAAAACGAAATAGGAATATAATTTTATTTTAGTGGAAGCAATATACGATTTCTTGAGGAACATTTTAATTTGCCCACAAAATCTAGAAAACTCATTATGTCCCCATCGATCATTTCAAACCATTCAGAGATTAGTTAAACATGCCAATTAAAATAAAAGGAAACACAACACAAATGTTTATTACAAAATAGAAGACTTCACTTACATTTAAAAAGCATTCATACAATTTGGTGCAGAGGTTAAATGACAGTCCCGGGTGGTTTAGTATTCGAAACATAATAAATGATATTCAATGAAATTCAGTTAAGAGTATCTATACTGGAGAACAATCGAAGCGCCGTTGCAGCTCAGGACCAAATCACACAAGTGAATTCGACTTCGTTTAGCCTCTATCAACGGTCCTGTTACCTCCCAGCGGCAGATTGTTCTCGTTGTTGTCACATAAATGCTGTTATCTTCTGTGCGCCAAAAAACCAGTTCCAAATGCAAAAATTTATGATATATTAACTGTTGCATCTGACGCTGAAATTTATGAAGTAGTTGTTTTAAGCCTTCGAGTCTTGAACATACTAACTCGTTTTACCCAACTTGTTTTCTTTTGCTTTAACCGATCAAACGACAAAATTCGGGATAGACAAAGCGTGTAACTACTCAACTAATGCTTCCTCAACTTTTTACGGTACGAGCCGCCCATTCCCGAGTGTCCTCATGTATCTAAAGGAAGCGAAGTCGTCTCAAAATCGCACGCTTGCAGTAGCAAACCTTTCGGGTAATGGGTTAACTCATCAAGTGTGGTGGTAAGTGATGCGTACCACCAGGAAAGAAGACTAACGTTCTTTTATTCTGCAAGCAACTTGAGCCTCGGTTGAAGTAGCCTGAAAATAGCATGTATATTTAGGTACAGTTTCAGAAAAATGAACCACTAACATCATTTTCACTGAGTTGAAACGTATGTCAAAATGCACCCGTGTAGCAACAAATCCTAACTCTGTCGGAACCTCAGAGGGTTGAACGAAGCAAACAACCTCAACTGTCGTGGCTAGACTCGTTTTGACACGCGGTGGCCCAACTGGAGTTATTACTGTTCAGATATTTTGTTGTGCGCAGGGTCTAACTGCTCTCTGAGAGCCTGGCATCAGTCTAGGCATCATCAGAGTTATATTTTCATAGGTAAAATTACGCATGGTCAATTTTTTTTCTTTCACGAGGAGAATTAATCAACGCATACCTCATTCAGATCGTGTAAATTAAAAAGTATAGTCGGAAGTTGATGACTCGTGATTTTCTTCATATTCTATTTGCAAACTTGCGATTTAGTAAGATGAGAGACGAAAAGTTACGTCGACGAAATATTTGCATAATTTATAGTTTATTTTATAGCAGTTAAAAACATCAGAGAGACGAGAACTTCCCACTCGTAGGGACTCAACTGCACAGCGAACCAAAAGTATTTCCATGCAAAATATTATTTCGGGAAGCTAAGCAAATTCACCGAATTTGTAGGAGTGGAACAGATTCCAATTTACTTCCAATCCTAAATCTGGAAGCGGTTCCTGTGAAGCAGTTCTGGTGCTATTCCCTGCTCTACACACAAGTCACGTTTACAACATGGGACTTGAGTAGGTAACCAAGGGTTCATGTTGCCATTTTAATGGTTTTCTCTAGAATAACGTACCTCGTAATATGAAAAACGCTAGCATTCGCGTCGGGGGTAAGATGCATAGAGCATTCATGCCGGAGGAAAAATGAAATAACTGACTCGACTGTAACCATGAAACAAACCCACAACAGACTCACGCACATGATACTGCAGACTCAGCACGCCACTAGTTCGAGCTAGGGACGTGCGGCATCAAGCGCAAGAATTCCCAACTCAGGACGTTAGCACAAACAAACTCTAGAGTTCCAGCGCCAACGAAATATATACTCTCTCACAAGGGCAAGTCTTAGCCTAAATCTCTCCTAATTTCAGCAACGATTGCTTTCCGCTCATTAAATATTTGCCCAAACGAAAAATGAACCGTTTTTTCTTTATCAATCTAAGTAACAATCGCAAAGAAGTTTTACGAAAAACTCACTCGAGTCACAAACGTTCCCACCAAAACCACCGTCCATCTCGCACAACAGCGACGTCTCCACGCCAATGGTCACCCCAGCGCTACGAAAGTAACGTTACGTAACGAACTATGGATGAGTTTGCTCACTTATAAAAGACTATATCAATAAATAAGACTATTCGGAAGTGCAAGTAAAAAAGATTATTGAGAAGTGTAAGTTTGCATACGCTATCAATATTCCCTTGTACGCTCTGAGCTGTACACAAAATGTTGCGACAACGAAACCGAAAGAAAGGTTCCTGGTTGACAGTCCCTGCCTCTTTAAAATCAGGAGAGCGAAAGTACAATTGCTAAGTGACAAAATGATGCGCTCGTGTAAAGTTTACTTCAATAATTCAGACGAACGCGCACGAAGGAACAATTCTTCTAACCCAGATCCAATCTTCTTACGGATATTATGCTTTCAAAATCTTTCGAACTCCCAAATCTTTCATATTTGAAAGCGGTGCTTCATTGCAATATACAGCTAAAAATCCGTCAGTTTCAGCATAAAAAACTGGAAATTTCATAAGAAAATTTGGTATTCTGGCCTACCACAAAAATTCTCGTACTTCTCATCACCAGCGCAGCACGTCTTCAAGGACATACAACGGCGAAAAAAGTTATAAAAACTTCTATGCTTTCTTCCTAAGGAAACTTCTACTTCTCGGGTATGTGTAAGAATAATATGTAGTATCAATGTTTATTCAATATCATTGAGTAATTTTAGCGGCCGAATAACAGGACCGCACTGGAATTAATTTAACTGATGTGAACGGGGGGACTTCCAACGCGAGAGTTTCATTGTGGACATAAAATTGAAAAATCTAGAGAAGAGAACCGAACATCGTAACAACGGAAGAGAAATGTTTTCGCAGCAGAACACGCGAGTAAAATGTTAGCTCGGTGACAGAAAATATCCAATGTGAGATGATGGAGATGAGGAAGCACGTCTGCCACAGTGAAGGAACTTCAGCTAAGAAAGAAGGAGAAACGCAAGTCACAACAGAGGTCTCACATACTGGGAGGAGATGCCAGAAATCATGTGCCAATAATTCGAAGGACGTATCAATTTAACATTTTCTAATAAAAGGTGAGAGCGTATACCAGAAATTATCGGTCAGCGAGAAAAAAAGATGCAAAAAAGTGATGGGTAACCCGATCTTTGCTAGAAATCTAGTTCTGAGAAAAAGATGAAAAGAGCAAGAGAGACTTGATGCTACTAACTGCAATCAATTAAAAAGACTGTGTTTTTAGTATGCTTTTCTGGCCGAAGGTGAACACACACAGGGTCTCGTGGCAAGGTCTTAGCTCGCTGTCAAAGTTTGCTTAAACTAACACAAAATCAATGAAAATAACAATAGGCACGTGCTGAAAAAAAGGCAGGGTAGGGTTCAATAATACCAATAAATTAACAACAAAAAATATTACCAATTAGGTTATCCGAATGAAAAATGATGGACAATCAGGATCGAGGAGGAAGTAATACAGAAAACACAAGGGTCAAACACACACACAGCATCTGCTGATGAAAGACAGATAATAACCGCATGCTGGTAGTAGAAAAGTTCGAGACCGCACCGGTCGCTGTTGTATCCCAGCGAGAGCTCATGATTTAGTCTCGTTAGCTAGTCCTGCAAGTGGCCCACCAACTCTCCTGAACGTGCGTCTTTCAATACGAGAAACAGCTAAGCAAAAATTTGGACGACAAGAACAAGACAAAGTAGGCGCGTATTCAGCTCGACACAGTCCTCTCACTCACGAGCAAGAAACAGGAAACTAGTTCCTGAAATGATGTGCAATAACACCACTTCGTCGTCGATCGCAGACGCGTTTTCGGGCAAAGCTCCTTCATCTACTCTAGCGAAATGCAGTTTCTACCAATTACAAAAGGAGCCGTCCCACAGGTATCGATTTTTCACACACTCTACATGGCTTCGTTCCCTTGCCCTGAAGTTAAATTGAAGTAGAAATACATTACAGACAAAAGTTCTCGTACCACAGACGAAAGTTCTCGTATCACAGACGAAAGTTCTCGTATCACAGACGAAAGTTCTCGTATCACAGATGAAAGTTCTCGTATCAGACGAAAGTTCTTGTATCACAGACGAAAGTTTTTGTATCATGGTTTCCTTTGGTGTCACTTCACGGTTCATAAAACGTTTTGAGAAATCATTATAAAAACCGGCACTAACTTCCGATAATTTTTCACAACATCACACTTCCATCGAAGACAATGAAGCAAAAAGAGTTGGAGAATTTTCACAACGGCTCAACTAACTCAGAAGTCGAAACCCAGGTTGGAAATTATTTGATTTTACTAAGTAACCTATCAATGTTCTGAAACTGGTAAGCACTAATTCTATCGGATGAAAGGAATTACCTAGAAACCAAATTTCCATATGCTTAATAATGTATATCGCACCGAATGATCCCTCGTGGTTACGACGAAAATACCCTTCACCATCTACTGTACAACAAATTTCATTTCAAGATGGGCACACTGCATATACCATTTGTACGCGGCAGACCGAGCTCCTGAAGCTAATCCTGCTTCACGAAGATACTAAATGACCGATTTAGTACAATTTAGTGCACGCCATACTAACTTCACTACACTGACCAGACTAGCTGGACTTCAATACACTGGCTTCACTAAACTTCGCTCTACTGACTTCACTAGAACAACTAAACTAGATAAGACTAGCAAGACGACAAGACTAGCTAGACTAGTAGACAAGACAAGCTAGACTAGTAGACAAGACAAGACAAGACTAGCTAGACTAGTAGACAAGATAAGACTAGCTAGACTAGTAGACAAGATAAGACTAGCTAGACTAGTAGACAAAACAAAACTAGCTAGATTAATAGACTAGCTAGACTAGACTAGCTAGACTAGACTAGCAGACTAGACAAGACTAGCTAGACCAGGTGACTAACTGGACTAGGCAAGACTAGCTAGACTAGACTAGGCAAGACTGACTAGACTAGACTAGACAAGACTAGGTAGACTAGACTAGACAAGACTAGGTAGACTAGACTAGCAAGACAAGACTAGACAAGTAACTGGCACAAGCAATTAAATCGAGCGAAGTTGTCCCTGCTCAATTGGCCAGGTGCAGGAGGGCTGGAGGCACCCCGCATCACCAGAGCACGAGGTGCGTCTCTTGTCTCTAATTTCGAAATGCATTTGGAGCGGTGCAGCTGCAAGATGCCTCCAATTAATTTTAAAAATCAATTGAAATCTTACGCTCTTTGTACGTGAACTATACACTGAAAGATATGCGAACGCAACCACAGTTGCTGACCAGGGCTCTGTTATAATAATTTCATTTATTATATCTACTTAAATTTATTTATTCAATTTTAAAAGATTTACTAAAGATTCTGATTTTAATATCAAATTAGAGCTCAAATGGGCGACGATGCGAGTTGCGTGTGGAAATGATGAATAAACGCACCAATAAGCTAAAAATTAGGCATCAAAGCATCAAAAAGAAATGAATGGGTCCACCTGAAATCATACGTATACCAAGTGCTGAATAAAAAATGAAAAAATTCTGTTCTTCAAGCGTGCACAGCTACGTTATAAAATTATAGAATGAAAACAATGTCAAAATGATGTTTTTTACATACATGTACATAGAGAATTACAGAAAAGTTGTATGTGATGGAGATGAATACGACAGACGAGCAAGTCTCCCATACACAACAGCACATGGAATCTTCCATGGAAACGTGTGCGTGTTGAAATGAGATGTCAATTGAAGACCTGAACTGAATGAAAAGAACAATTCCGAATCAGAAATGACACCGCAGCTCGGTCGAAGGGACACGCCGTCTTACAGCTCCTGCCTACGACCGGGCGTAACGGAAGCACCGACCCCTCGCGCAC
>VOMN01025152.1:0-12660 GCA_014899125.1 Orchestia grillus
TTCTCGAACGTTACGAATACTTATTTGACCCACTGTATATTATATCTGATATAAGCCGTTAAAGGCCGTCTAAATTGCCTGGTGACGAATTCGACCGTTGGTTAGCTTGTAAATGTGACATTGCATGTTTCTTTTATTTAGATTTGGCAGATATGGAAGCCAAAGTTTAAGTCAAAAACTGATCGTATCTATTTGGTGTTGATTATTTCTTTAACGAATATCAAGTCAATTTAGAACAAAAAGGAATATTATGAATTATTTTCAAAAGGGCGTTTACAACACCTAGCTTATGTATTTATTCACTTCACGTTCGACGCGACGTGATGCTTCAACCGATCGGTAGCGCATAAAAATATGACATTGTGAAGCTGAAATTTGATTTTGACATGAAAGAATGAGAAATCTTGGGACTCCGCTATTTTTTTGATACATTTCGGCCATTTACATTGAGGAATATTGCATCATTTTCAAACTTGCAAGTGTTTATTTACACCATTAATCGCTTTATGAACACTCTGAGCCCAACAGCTCATCCAATTTTCTCCTTACAGAGGGAAAACAAACCCCGAAGGCGATCATGCAGATTATTACAAACGTCTCAGAAATATCAAAGGAGTCTAAGTTACTTGAGTCTCACATTCAGGTTTTGAGGCCGTCATCTTACGGAAGGTTATACGTAGAAGCATCGAGGGACAGTGCGAGGCCTTCAACGCCGCTCTCGAATAAAACAGGATTCGCAACGCAACGCATTTTCATTGACGCACGAAAATGCGCATGAAAATACGTCATTGACAACGATGACGCATTCTCATTGAGCTTCCGCGGTTTACCAGATGTTCATATTGACTTTGATTTGAGGGACGTCGTTTTTAAAAAAAGGCTTCGACGAAGGGTAATAGAGTAGGGATGCGTTTAATATGATGTTTCGGGACGACTTTTCGATTAAATTCAGGCTCGCACGTGAAATCTGACCGTTGAATCGACGTGTTTTTTTGAGAGGCTATTAGTTATTGACGGACGCTTCGCTAGAGTTCGTAAAGGTTTTAGAAAAATAATTTAAGAACCTTGGGGAAACATGGAAGTAAGATTTCATCGAGGATTAAACTGCAGAATATAGGAACTAATTCGATGGGAAGCAAATAAGGGGTCAGAAAATATGGTAGAAATCACCAGAATTTAGTTAACAAGAATCAATTTTGAAATTTACGCTAGTATTTGCAGAAAGAAATAAAGATTACTCGTTGGTCGAAAATGTCAGCGTCAAATCACCTTTCCTGATTTTTTACATTCAATTGCCGAATTAAATTGGAATAACGCTTAAATGAGCTGCAAAATAAAAAAAACTAGTTACATTCCGTGAGCTTTGATCTTTCGCTGTTGAGTAGCAAAGTTGATATAAATTAGGACACGAGTGATGTTCGCCAAATAAAAAAATATAAATAAACATTGTTTTTCTGCGTGCCCCCTGAAGCGGTCATAGTATACTCCCAGTGGTTACACTGTGAAAACTCTCACTGGTTACACTGTGAAAACTCTCGCTGGTTACACTGTGAAAACTCTCACTGGTTACACTGTGAAAACTCTCACTGGTTACGCTGTGAAAACTCTCACTGGGTACACTGTGATAACTCTCACTGGTTACACTATGAAAACTCTCACTGGTTACACTGGCCGGTGTAAATGTGCATCAGGCTCAAGAAGTTCATTGGCTGGCTCGTAATTGAAGTAAATATGACTGTAATAAAAGAAAAATTCAATGCATCATGAATACAGCACGCTGACTGGGGTGTGCATCTTACGACTCTTAACCCTTTAACGATCAAATTATTTTGGCAGTAGTGCTGCGTTTTGTCCCAAACGAAGAACTTTTGTAGCCTTATGTATATGTGCAATAAGACGTTTTGGCGGTTCATAAAAAACTTCCCATCTCAAAAGTGGTGTGCCAGATATAACACACTGGCTGTTGGGGCTAAGTGTGCTGCGACCGAGATCATTATAGATGAATTATTGGAGTTATATGTAAAGCGAGGTGTACGGTTGCGGGAGACGCCGTTAATGTTAGAAATTCTAAAATGGAGAAAAATGTGAAACAACTATGAATCTCAATACAGAAAACTTGTTAGTCCGCTCCATCGCCACGCCTGAAACAAATTTCTGTGCATCATAAACAAAATCCATGGGGGGGGGGAGAATGCATTGGTGGGGGGGCTCAATTTAAGAGACTTAAGAGACCTGTAAAAACATCTTGTTAAACATACACCAACATTTGAATAGAGATGATCATTGTCTTTTTGCGTATTCTCATTGTATGCAATCATTTTACATGTTTCTGAGGATAATAAAGAACTACGTAAACAGTTCTGCTTGAAAGCGAAGAGTTACAATTTGAAAACTGGTCGACCAAAAATTGGGAAGTGAAAACCAAATAAAGTCATATCTTAAATTTTTTCTTTGTAACCGATTCATCCTAACATCAATAAAGCATTTGATCAGCTCTTCGCGCCCACGAGCTGTTTTCCCAACTGCGAGTTAGGTAAATGTATAGTTAAATGTTAGGTCCATTAACCGTAGAGTTTTGCATTTGAAAATTTTCTATAAGTAAAATTTGCGTATAAGGTGACAGATGAAACTGGTCGAAAGTTTATAAAATGTTTCAGATCACCAGTTATGAAAAAATTAGTCTTTTCCCCCCTCGATTGGGTTTTTGATGTTCCTCAACGTCGTACATTTAGAGATATAACTCCTTATTAAAGAGCAGCTATGTGTATCATCCAGGTTATTCAAATGGCCACGCAAAAACATTGGTGCAAAACATGCAAAAACATTGGCAGTTAGAGCTCACAGTATGGAATAAAGTCGATACAGAGCTAGCAAGAACATATATTAGGATATGGGAGAGCGTAGGATGGAAAGAATGGGCTATAAATATCCGAAGGGGAAGATAGCCTTGAAAATTCAGAAGGGCAAAATGGTCTAGGACGACTAAGATTGAACAGGAGGTTACGTTTCGAAACGAAAATTTTAGGAAGGACTGAAAGGATGTAATGACAATGAAAAAATAAACGGCTGAAAAGTGACCAGCGAAGAGCTGGTAAAATCGAGAAACTGAAGCAGTGATGATGCAATACCAACGGTTATTGAGAAAATAAAAATAAATGAACTGGAAGTGGATACAAGAGATGAAACATCGATTGGAGGACACGAAGAAAATTGAAATAGCGATAGGTCGGGGGGTAACCAAGTAGTAAAAGGCGATTTCGACATTCGGGTTAAGAGAGGACACAATATTTAGGCAAAGAAGAAACGAATAATTTGGGTATGGATACAAAAGAAATAAATCGAATCAGGGGATAGGAAATGAAATATAAAATTGTGCCGGATAAGACGTTTGTGAAAAACGAATTAGACGTAAAAGATTTGAGAAAGGACTGAGAAAAGGCAAGACGAGTCTGTCATGACGAAGGAGGGGCTGACGGAGACGTAATCATCTTGGTGGTCACGCGACGCTCCCCAGGGGCAGCTGCCGAGTGCCGTGTCGAGCACGGCACGCCAACCGGGGCCTCAAGTCTTATTTCCACGACAGAGGGGGGCGGAGAACGAAGTATTTTCACGACAGAGTGAGGGGAGAACTACGTATTTCTACGACAGAGGGGGCGGAGAACGAAGTATTTTCACGACAGAGTGAGGGGAGAACTATGTATTTCTACGACAGAGTGAGGGGAGAACGAAGTATTTTCACGACAGAGTGAGGGGAGAACTATGTATTTCTACGACAGAGTGAGGGGAGAACGAAGTATTTTCACGACAGAGTGAGGGGAGAACTATGTATTTCTACGACAGAGTGAGGGGAGAACGAAGTATTTTCACGACAGAGTGAGGGGAGAACTATGTATTTCTACGACAGAGTGAGGGGAGAACGAAGTATTTTCACGACAGAGTGAGGGGAGAACGACGTATTTCTACGGCAGAGTGAGGGGAGAACGACGTATTTCTACGGCAGAGTGAGGGGAGAGCTACGTATTTTCACGACAGAGTGAGGGGAGAACGAAGTATTTCTACGACAGAGTGAGGGGAGAGCTAGGTATTTTCACGACAGAGTGGAGGAGAGCTACGTATTTCTACGACAGAGTGGGGGAAAGCTACGTATTTGGAAGACAGAGTGGGGGAGAGCTACGTATTTCTACGACAGGGTCAGGGGAGAGCTACGTATTTCTACGACAGAGTGAGGGGAGAGCTACGTATTTCTACGATAGAGTGAGGGGAGAACTAAATAGAGTGAGGGGAGAACCTTTACCTTAGACCTAAATAAAGTAATGAAATCGTTAAGTAGTCATAATTTACAATGGTTTATTTCAGTTAGCTTTGTTTTAATTAACTAACTTTTTTGATAAATTAGCTAAAATTTATTTTACAAGTACGTTCGCATAAATATTTTTTAGTTCCGTTCCCTTGAGAAAATAAAAACTGAGGGGTTTGAGACTCAGAAACCTCGTATTTTTGTATTGTTTTTTATATGGTCGTTCAGAAGATGAAGTTTATTCTCATGACAGGAAAAACACAAATTTACGCATCCAAAACCTCAATGAAATCTTGATTTAGTTAACTTGAATTATTCAGACCCCAACATTTGTCAAATCTCGAATAAAAGCTACTTTACAAGCTAGCTATTCATGAGATTTCAGGTTTTATTTCACTAAATATTGTATGCTATTTAGAAACAAATTTTCTCTACAGAAAGGCCGGGGTAGACCTCGAGAGTCTGGGACCTCTGCGCCACGCGACTGATATTGTCTAGTTGCCAAGGGTTACCGTCTTGTTCAAGTGAGAGAGGTTCCTAGTCATCTCGCTTCGGGAGGAGCTCCGGTCGGCGGAGCCGCGCTCAGTTCATTTACAAATACTTCATCCAAAAATACAACTATAGATCGTATTGAGCGTTTTTTGAATTAAGGAGATCATTAGTGTAAAAACGTTCCCCTGAATTGTTTTCTCTTGGCATTTTTTCAAGTAAAATAACTCCTGTCGCAGAGTTTCGTTCAAGGGAGAATGAAAATAATTCTCTGGAAACTCGAATTTCATATAAGCTCGTATCAAGGATACTGATTAATATGTTATTGCTGAATATGTCAAGCAAAGTAAATTAACAAATTACAAGGTATTTCAGCCTCTCACTTGTATGTACAGTATTAGTTATGTAAATGTAAAACTAAATTGATTACTTGTAAACTCGTAACGTTTCACACTACAAAAAAGATCAGCATCTTATGGCCCATGAGAAAGATTACGTTAGATTACTACTTAGTTCAAAAGCTCCCTGTGGACATTAAATGTGATTCAAAAAGAACAAAGAGAAAGGAACATTTAGTGTGGACTCCAAAGAAAAAGGAATCTACGCGCAAAATTTTTTCCCACACAGAGACAGTAAATTGAGAATGAAGGGGAAGAAAAGACGAAGAGAGGCGAAGAGAATTTGAAAATTGAATGAAGCAAGGTGGGCACGAAAGATAGAAGTCCTGAAGGCCCGAAGTCTATTACTGAGGTAACCTAACCGAGTTCCCCTAGGGATGTCAGTCCCCAAAGCAAGGCTATTTTCCTGAAATGTGCGTCGATTATAAAAAAAATTACATTTCGCAAGGGCTTCCTAACGTACGTTGATGAACGTTGAAGTTAATTATCACGGTTTTGATGGATTTTAAGTTATCACTGGTGCTAAAGGCAGAATGTGTCTCATTTTAAAATAACATGACATTTATTGCGCCTGGTTAGAGCATTATCTCTAAATTAAAGAATATTTGCCAAAATTTAGTGTAAATATATTCATTTCAGTTCAGAATTGAACAGTTTTCAGGAAAAATAATCTGAACGTCAAATTTCATGAATGTTCGGTTACCTATTTAATCAGTCGGTTACTAATAAAACTCATCTGATTTTCTTGTGAAGATGTCATCAGTAAACTCATACACAATCCCCCTTTTTGATTAGAACATACATGTAGGAGTAATCACTCGAATTTAAAGAAAGCATGAAACCTCAACAGGCCCAACTTTCCACGGATACGTCAGTAACGGCACGAGGCTTTCGAACACTTTTTGAGGCTTCATTGTATTTCATGTTGGGGGAAACAGAAAAGGTGCAATAGATACAGAAGTGAGACCTAAAACGAATGAGTCACAGTTCGCTTGAGTCTCAAGTCTGATGCTGAGTCCAAAAGACGCAAAATCCTTCAACATATTAAAAAAACTAGCTCCTCACATTTCCTGGAAGACGCTGTTCATAAGCGCGAATGTCAGATCGGGACTGAAACTAATGTGTGTGTTAGTTACTTAGTCAAAGAAACGTTTATCTGTATGTTAGTCACCTAGTCAAAGCGTTTTAGTTCAAATTTGTTGCAGGAGAAGTAAATTTCAGGGTTAGAATACTGATGATAATGGCCATAGAAATTCCACAGAAAATGAACAGCGATTGCCCCTGAAATAAGTAACAATTTCTCTGAAGAACGAGAATGAAGCGCTCAGCATGAACCAAATTCACACTGACGAAATAAATATTACTAAATGAAGTTGATGGAGCCATTACATCAGGTCGCAATTTTTTCGAGGGGATTCACGATGCAATGAGTTGTTTGTATTATATATCACGCTTTAAATTTCCCTTCAAACCCTACAGCATTTGACCTTTAGCATTGTAACTTTTCAATTTCATATCCAGTACCTGAACTCAATTTTATTTTCGAACACACTATACCACCCAAGCCCATTTCGATCAGTTTTGTCATTCACTTCGAGCATTTAGTTTTACTATCCCATATTGGAAACTGACGAGCAAAATAGAAACAATTCCTTCGTTTGGTTATGAGGAACACAAATATTCACTAATTATTGAAAACCACAAAAAAATCAAAACCACGAGTAACAACAAAAAATGACTCAAAATTCGTTGAAAACCACAATTAACTACAAATTGAATAGCCACAATTGAATTGAAATAACCACAAATTGTGGTAGAAATCCAGAGATAACCACAAATTGTGGTAGAAATCCAGAGATAACCACAAAACCAGTAACCACAAAACAAGTAACCACAAAACAAGTAACCACAAACTCGTCTAA
The DNA here is from genome assembly GCA_014899125.1 of Orchestia grillus. Lineage (NCBI taxonomy): Eukaryota > Metazoa > Arthropoda > Malacostraca > Amphipoda > Talitridae > Orchestia > Orchestia grillus. Next base: position 7,107 of record VOMN01025152.1, read on the forward strand.
AAAATGAGCCACCAATTATCTCTTCGGAAACGTGAACTGGCGTTCATTGACACACTCGCTGTGCGACTTTGCTATTTTCAGCTTAGTTAATACTAGTATTTAGCTATGTTTACTTCGTATCATTTAGCTATTTAAATATTATTCAATGTAGCTAAATATTTAACTATTTAGCTATGTTTAATTGCTATCATTAGCGCTTACTTCTGCCGCACATGCGCGTCAGCGTTGATTGGGTGTGGGCTGGAAGTTTCCGTTTTGTAGAACCATCACGATCCGAAAAAATGAAACTTCAATGCTTCCGAATGAGCACAATTATGACGGTGTGGAACGAAGAAACTTACTTCCATGAAGGCAGAAGATGTGCTAACAAAAACATCTCAATGATCATTAGTTTTTCGAGGAATTCCCGAAAAACATTTAGAAAAATTCTACTCGCCACTGAAGAAGACAGGTACCATAAGACATCAGCAAAAACACTCGTGATTATTAGTTTTCGGCTGAATTTGTATAAATGCATCACAATAAAGAAATCTATTCTACAATATAGAAGACGAACGTCATACGACATCAACAATTTTACCAATGATCGCCAGTTATGTAACTAAATTTCCAGTAGAGCATCACGAAAAAAGCCGTACTCATTACTCTACAAGTCAAGTAGCAGGGGACTTCAACAAACCGTGAACCTTGATTTAGGACAAATGTGTAGCAGTAATCACTAATATTTAAAGATATCATGGAACCGAAATGCAGAAATTGTTACACTGATGCGTTAGAAAATGACATGAAGCCTTAGACTACGTTTTTGAGGCTTCAGTAGCAGACCAATCATTCGTTCTACAGCCAAGTTTCCCCCCAAAAAAAATCTCGACAAAAAGCTGTACCCACCACTGGAGAAGACAAGGAGCTTAAAACTTCGAGCGAAGCACCAACAAGCGTTAGCTCAACCGGCAAATTTCCCCGGAAATGTGAACAAAAAGCTGTACTCACCGCTGGAGAAGAGCCACGAGAAGACCTGTCTCTCCTGCTGGAGGGTGATCGTGGCCGCCTCCCTGTACCCTGACAGGAGCTGCTGAGCGACGCACTCGACGTGCAAGCCGTGTCCTGCCATCAGGTCGGGGGGGATGTAAAAGTCTAGGGTGCTGCTCACCCTGATTGGGGGGCCCCCCACACCTCGGGACCGCGGCGGGTACGTGACTGACCAGTCCGCTGGCGCCTGGGGGATCGATAAAAACTTCTAGGAAATGATTTCGGATCACTACTCATAAAAATAAAGAAAATTCAAAATGATAGTTTAGAAATGCACGTAAACCCTCACCTGTATGGAATGCCAAGTTTGGAGCATGTCGAATTTATCTCCACACGAGTAATACTGGAGAAATTATTGTGCAACAGATGGTTTTGCAGATATTAAAGTCACCCACCATACCACATGCGAGTTTGAAGTAGTCGCTGGCCCCTGTTTTCGTTTAGTGTAGCGATCACAGCTCAGTATTGCGCTATTTCAAGTGTTGAAATTATGCAAATTTGAAGCGGCGTAAGGCCAAAATATTGTTGCAAAGTAGATTTCTAAGCTACCGAAGACTCGAATTTCACAAGAATATTTTAACTGTAAAATTTGCAAGCGAATTTTTAAAGGTGAATTGTATGATAATTCTGAGAGGAAATTATCGTTCGTGTGTGTTACACAGTACGTTGGGCTGGATGTCGCGCTGATGCCACCATTGCTTCGACTTCATTCTTAACAAACTTTAGCTAATATTCAACCCTAGTTGATTTGTTAAGAATAGATTAGATTAGATTAGATTATTAGTAACTTTAAAGCTCCCTATCTACAAGAAATGTAGCGCAAAGAGCGAAAAAAGAAAGACTATTCAGCATAGACTTTAGCAAACGTGGAGTAATGCACAGGTGTAGTCCCATGCAGGATTTCTTGAGGATGAAACAACAAGTTAGGAAGATCTTAGATGAAGAAGATCTTAGGAAAAGATCAGCGAAGAAGGCAGGAAAAAGGTTAGAAGCAAAGTGGACACGAAAGATGGAAGCCCCGAAGGCCTCTACAGTGTCTCCCTGAAGTCGCCAGTCCCCACCTATCGCATAGCATAGACTAACCAAACTAACCTAACCCTACAGCCTATGGCCTATCCTGTACCACCTGAGGGGACCTGGATGATTTGAGCCTGCGTTGCAAAATTCATCAATATATAAACTTCATACATAGTACTTAGAGGCCTAATAATTCAACTGAACGGTGCTTGGGCTACCGAGGTTATATTCTCACTAGGTTTTATAGAGAATAAAAAAATTGAATTATACAAGAAGTCAAGTCATTGGGTAAATTTTCCCAATATCACCAAATAATTTTCATAGGAATAATACATCGAAAAGGTTTCGGAAAAGGCAAAAATGCAGTACCAATTGCCTGAAAAACGTCTTCAGTGAATGATATTTTCAAATGAATAAGGACTGATCAATCTTGGTGATCGCTCAACCTCAACTGTCGATAAAATCACTCCAAAGCTACCATAAATCTGGCGAGTAGAAGGGGCTTCCCTGAACTGAGGTGCGGTGTGGCCGTAGACTTAAGTCACGATGGGAGCTAAGCGGATGAGGAACTCCCATTGGTCGTCACGACATCCCTCGGATTGTGGAACAATGTTCCTAAATAAATATTGAATTCTTTTCCTCGATTTTCCACTCAAGAATGGAATTGAAGAGGAAAAATTACGTTACTAGGTGAACATGAATCATAAAGAAAATCAGTAGAGTGTAGCGAATTATAAGGAAACGAGGATTCACGTCAAACTTTTACTGGGTTGGATTAGAATGATTGAAAAAGATGTACGTAAAGAAGAAAAACACTTGAATTTATACGGTTGTGATTGTTTGATACGTAAAGTGTGGAATAGAAGTATAATTTGTAACTACCTTTTCCATCCTTTTCGAGAATATAGAATTTCTGAGCGTGATTTATGTAATTATCAATGACTCGATATGTCTTTAGCGTTTTTACGACCCTGAAGCGCGCTGGCATAGAATGGATCCGCTGTACATGCTGAAATTTTCATTGAAAAAGTCGACGGATGTGTGGATTTTACCGCTAACCTGAACCATCCCACTAAAAGGAAGCGAGACTGCGAATATTTATCAATTTAATGCCCGAGCTGCAACTCCAAAAACATCGATATGAGTATTATTACTTTCATACTGAGAAAAAAAGATGTATTTTGCCTCAAGAGGAATTTGATCGGACCATACACGTTCTGGATGGAAAAATTAATCCAAAGCCAAGAAATAACCTACACAATTCACAGGGTATTCGCCGATATAAAACTTCAGTCGACTTTTTTATATAAAAGAAAAAAATGAAGTGCGTTGAAGTGTTACATAAAATCACAATCCATTTCCGAACCCAGTCGCACTGCATATCTGGAGGCACAGCAAGTTATTTTCATCTTGACCCCTTAATGCATAGCGTTCATTTTTAAACACACGTGTTGGGGATTATACCGACTAAGAACAATGGGAACAGATGGAAATGACAATAGATGTTATTTATTACAAGGGTCCTCTACATATTTGTACAGACATAACATGCATGGAAGGTGTAAGTGACAGAAACAAATTTATTTGTTAACTTCAATTTTTAATGCCTGACGATCTTCACCCGTACCATTTATTAATCGCATTTATTTCTGTAACAGGACAACATTTTTCTTTCAAATTTTAGATCTGATACAAATGTTCTTCTGACGAACAGCTTTTTAAAAAAATAGCCAAATTTATTGAGAAAAGAACTTTATGCACTCGTATGTTAACCCTGTACGGACCAATGTCAAGAATAATAGACATCAGAAATGCCACAGTTTTAAATTCTCATCGTCTCGCGAAACTAGGGTGAAACATCGGGACATCGTTCAAAACTGGGGTGAAACATCAGGACGTCATTCAAAACTAGGATGAAACATCGGGATATCGTTCAGCTAGGGTGAAATATGCACGTGCACATTTTTTCATATCAGTTCTTTTTATAAAAGACCAAGCCCCAATGTGTCTTTTTTCAAACAACGCAACCCATTTTACACACACACCGCATTAGAGACACACAAGTCCTCTCACCCGCTTCTCACACATGATCACGCAAGCTTCTCACACCGCATTAGAGACACACAAGTCCTCTCACCCGCTTTTCACACATGATCACGCAAGCTTCTCACACCACATTAGAGACACACCAATCCTCTCACCCGCTTCTCACACACGATCACGCAAGCTTCTCACACCACACTAGAGACACACCAATCCTCTCACCCGCTTCTCACACCGCATTAGAGACACACCAATCCTCTCACCCGCTTGCTGTTGACGAGCCACGTGATGACTGGCGGTGGGCTGGCGGGTGGAGTGGAGCAATTCAGGAGGACGCGCTGCCCAGATCTGACCGTGACCGCATCTTCCATGCCGTACATGAGGGGAACTCCTTCTGCTGCGTCTGTGGACCAGAAAATAGATATTATCCCTAAAAGGACGAGGTTGTTCAAAAATGAATGAAATACTGGGTGAACTGTCGCTCTCATTTCACGCACTTGTGTGCATATTCTATTCCTAATTTTTGAATGAAGTAATAAGAATTTATGACTTAACTATCGTAGTTTGTTCAATGCTAGTGCACCCTACATACCCGTATCGTTGCATAGAACGGTGGAATCCTTCATCATTGCGCGGAACGATAGCCTATATAATGTAGGCTGCAGGCTATGGGGTTAAATGTAGTTTGTGCTGTTTGAAATCCACATGCTATCAAAAGCATGAAGCGTCTGCTTGTTGGTGCCTTGGTTTGCTTGACGTGACGTTTGCATTATGGAATCTACGGAAGTCACGGCGACGGTTTCGCACGAGGCATGACGCTATCGTTATTCTTTTTCTCCATAATTTTTTCCGTGGGACGTGGAGGGCTGGATGAAAGCCGATAATTTATTTTATCAACAATAGCTTAGGACACATTAAATTCATGACTCCCTTATCGGTACGTTAAATATGCTAATAAGTGTAAAGCAAATTATTTACCATGCGCTTAATTCTTTGTTCACAAAAGAAAAAGTAGCCATAATAGTGTCTAAATTTTTGAAAACATGAATGATTTGAAAACTGCATTATCCACCAAAGGTCAACCTTAGATCTTGTGTTGCAACTTCCTGACCAGCCTGGACGCCTGGTAACCTCTGTGTTATGAGGGTTACCCTTCTGCTACTAAGTTGCCTTTCTGCTTCTGAGTAACATTTCTGCTTCTGAGTAACATTTCTGCTTCTGAGTAACCCTTCTGCTACGGAGTAACCTTTCTGGTACTGAGTAACCCTTCTGCTACTAGGTAACCCTTCTGCTATGAGGTAACCCTCCTGCTACGAAGTAACCCTTCGGCTACGAGGGCAAAACTTCTGCTACGAGGGCAACCGTTCTTCTACGAGGGCAACTGTTCTTCTACGAGGGCAACTGTTCTTCTACGACGGCAACTGTTCTTCTACGAGGGCAACTGTTCTTCTACGAGGGCAACCGT
>VOMN01025155.1:0-55107 GCA_014899125.1 Orchestia grillus
ATGTACCATGCTCTGTATGTGAATGATATCGGAATAAACAATGTTTTACAGTGCATGAATAAATCAATTCAATTTTGCTCAAAAAGTTTGAACTTGAAATGCATATTATATACAAAAAATTTCTATGTTGTGACTTTTATTGGTTTACATCATTTTACAGTTGTTGGATGCAATAGTTAAGCTATGTATAAAAGTTAAATTAATAGAATATCAAGGAAATAATGTGCATTGAAATATGCATTGAGATATGCAAAAAATAATAAAAGATTATCTGAGAAGAAACCTCTTAGAAAATAAGATGTTCAATGTCAATTCTCCAACCTAGTAATGAGAGAACATTAAATATAGAAACTGCATTTATCTCAGCCGTCTGTATGACAAGCATAGTTCAATTCCAAACCTCACCATCTATTGCGTCACCGCACCAGAAATAGCTCCTGAGGTTTCAAGTAGCGCAGTGGGCTAATAGCACTGTCAAAGCTTCAAAACCATGCCAAACTGAAGAAAAGTTCTGCTGTTTTGACCCAACAAGTTGTAGAAATAGAAAGTTTATTTTGATACAAATGGAGTCATAAACAGGAATGAACCATTCATCCAGTCTGGCCTAGGGTGTGAGGTGGAGAGGCAAGGCTTCAGTCAGCTACAGCTATCCAGAGGTTTACATGCCTTTGCTCACTTACAGGAGTCCTCCTAGGTTTTGAAACAGGAAATTTTAGTAAGTTTTATTGCTCCTGTGAGTCTACGTGATTTTGGGAAATGTACGTCACTTTACGCTTATTGCAATGCAGCGTGAGGGCTGTGTCATGGAAACAATACTTAGATCTTTAAAGGCTGGATGATATGTCTAATAATGATATTCTACCATGTCAAAATTAGGTAAACTATAATTAATAGATTTTTTGCCATTCTAAGAAGCAATGTAGTAGCAGGCATTGGGTTATCATTATTTAACAGGGGGACTGTATATAATTCTCTCTGTGGTGTTCCTGGCACCATTTAATTGAGATTTTATCCAGCAGAATGCCTGGTGTGAAGCGTTGCCGTGATGAATCTGACAATGAAGAAGTGGATCAAGACTCTGAGAGTGATCATACTACTGAAGATGACTTCAATGTGACTGAAGGCTCTGAATCTGAAGACTCATCAGGTAATGAATGTTGAAAATGTCAAAACATAGTTGCTCAACTGTCTGTGGTCCTCTAGGGGACAACAAAAGTCACTAAATCCTAGTCTCAATAATTCTCACCTACATGAGCTAATACTCAGGCCTGAATTCTTGAGCCATCATATGTTTTAATCTATTTACTTTAACTGCAGCAGAATCTATTTAAAAATTATGAAGAGACAGCCTGCAAAAAATAGTACACCATGTTGAGAATCAATGTGATGGAATGTCCAAAAGTTTTCTGCAATATGTCAGGAGGATTGTTGTTTTCTGCTAGGAATCTATTGTTTGTAAGAGTGCATTGGATGTACTCTCACTGTTTTCATTTTGATTGAACTTATCATCACTGTCTCTTGACATTGATGATCTTCTTCTTTGTTAAGGTTTATAACTTTGCATATCGTCAGCAAGCAATGAAGTAAATCTTCTGAATGTATATGTATCTTTAATCTGATGTCAATTCATAGAATTAGGTTGTGATCGTTTTTAACATTTTAATTTTGTGTCATTTGCTAGTTTTAAGTCTAGACAGTATTTTAGTGTTGACACAGGTGCCAAAATCTTTGTATAAATTGGACTTTGCATGTGCTATGTTCAACATCCCATCCTCCGTCTCTCCTTTGTACTCAGATTTGGACGAACAAGAATGTGATGAACGTCGCATGATGTATGCCACAGATGTTGCTGATCTTGAGAAGCAGTTCTCTGTCCTTCGAGAGCAGTGAGTGGTAGCTTAGTGGGGACACTTACGTTAATCAAGCCTTATTTTACTCTAGATGTTTGTCCATTAGCTATCAAAAGTGCAGTTGAGTAGCTTTTCGACTTTACTGAGATAACTTCTGTGCAGAAACTTTTACTGTTTTTAGGAAATGCTTTCATAAGCTTTCTTAGTCATTCAATAAATGTAATGAGGTAGCCATGTGTGTGGCATTGAACTACATAATTCATTGGTATATTCAAACTAATGATTCTCATGGGTTCTTCTTTAAAATTTTTACTCAAATTAGATATTGAATGAAAGTGTTACTCATTAAAACCTATATGCAATTTATGAACACCTGATCTGTAGATTTGTAAAAATGTAACTATAAATAACTGCTAATTCCTAAAACATTTGTTGACTACGAGTACATGTATTTGAAAAAAAATCCTATTGAGCTTCAATGGTCAAGTTGTATGACCAAAGTTGAATTGATTCTATCCGTTATTTTGATATTCAGCAAGTGCAGTGGTGTCTATGTTATGAAGTATTACTTATTTTGCTGTGCACCCAGTGTAAGATTACCTACGTATTTTACACTACATCAGGTATCATTTATTTTAAAGTATCAGTATTACACTACAGAAGGTATCAGTTATTTTGAAGTATCAGTATTGCACTACATAAGATATCAGTTATTTTGGAGTATCAGTATTACACTGCAGGAGTTACATATTATCTTGGAGCATCAGTATTACATTGTAGCGGGTATAAGTTATTTTAGTCTCAATATTACACTGCACGAAAGGATCAGTCATTTCAGAGTTTTGGTAGCCCACTCTTGGAGGTGTCAGTTATTTTGGTGTGTTCACTTGGTGCGGGGTATCCATGTTACTCCATGTGCCAAATCCATGTGTAGGTGTGATGTGTGCCAAAACTGTGTGGATGTGTGCCAAAACTGTGTGGATGTGTACATCGCCATTGCCCACCTCATCAGGCTGTACCGAGAGCGCCTGAGCCAAGTGGAGGAGCGTCTGACAAGCGTGAGGAAAGGGGAGGCGGCAGAGTACCTCACGCCCCTCAACCAGCTCAGAGAGGCCTACACTGTGCGCCTCGAAGTCGCTGACGTCATGAGGAAGTTCCGTCTCAAGAACATACACAACAAATATGAAGCTGAACTGCTGGCTGCCAATCAAAATTATGAGGTGGGTTTTTGGCTGTTTCTATTGCTCAGTACTTTCGATGAGGAAATAGTCTGCATGCAGGGTCACGCTAAACAAACTGGTCTAAAAATTGTGGCACATTTCGATCACTAATGTAGTTGTAACCTTTATTTCACACGTAAAACATAGGCCATTTGAAAGAATGTGGGGTTAATTTTTATTTAGTTACACGTAGATAGATACTCGTATATGTCATAAACTTTTGGCTTGGTTTTGTATCATCTGTAGAATATTGTAACAATGGTGCCGGACTCGGAAATACCCTGCAAGCAGAGTAATAACAGGGTATTCAATTAAGCTATGTAACATTTGAAAATATTTCCTAAAAATTACGAAAGTTCAAATATTTTGTTATGTATAAAATTGTTATTTTTGATAAATTCTCTATTGCTTTAAAATTTTAACATACGATATACCTATGATGTTTTTTTAGGCTAAGCATTGTTTTTTATGAGAATGTTTTATGTATAAAAATAAGTGTTAGGTGTACTCAAGATCATAATTATGAAATGAAATTTATTACTATAAATTTTGGGAAAATTTGATCTGAGTAGGGTAAAAAAAATCAAATCGAATTTATTATGTACAGTAAGGCCGTCATGTTCAAAGAACATTCAAGAAGCAATTCCTTATTTGGCATTTCTCACTGGTCTATTTCTATTGGTACAATACGTTGATTTCGATATTTGACATTCCCATGCACTTGTTTGGAAGCTAAAATACTTGGAAACTTCATTTTCTCGTAATTATGCTACTGATAAAAAGCGTTCAGAAACTAAAATAATGTTGCGTAGGAACATCAGTGCTAGAGAGGCTCTTGTCGTGTGCAGCTCACCAGCTAACGCTGACGTGTGTTGTGTGTGCAGAACGAAAAGGTGCTGCTCATGTGCTCGCTGTGGGAGGACCTGGAGGAGCGGATCAGGCGCCTGCAGGAGGACAGGCACGCCGTCACCTTCACCAGCCGCCTCTGGGCTGAGAAGAACCTGAGGCGGTCTCCCAGGGCTTCACACAAGGCGAGTTCCCCTCGGTGGCAGGGCGTCTCGTGGTTGGAGCGCGTGCCGAGTGCCGTTGGGTCTGGGCAAACCTCAACGTCTGTTGGTCATTGATGCTTCTATGCTTCTCGATGTAGCTCTCATGCTTTGTTCAAACCTGCATTGCTTCAGGTTGAATAGGTACGCTAAGCAATGCAAATTGAAGTGTACACTTGGAAGCAAGTTCTCGCATTTTTTCATTTGTATTTTTTATGGGAATTTTACTCGTGATTCTAGTTGAGCTGTCTTTAGTTGTTAGGTGAAAGTAATATTTACGAGCCACGTTCGTGTTTACTCTATTTACGTGATTCTATCGTTGCATTTGCACTTTTCAATTTTCTTGATGAACGATATTCGAGGGTGCACAGAAGATGTCCTTCGCTGTTGTAGCAAGTTGGCCTTATGACTACCAATTATTTCGCCGTAAGTCTGGAGCTAGCATTGTGCGAGAAATCTGCAGCATTGTTGTGGAATTGAATCCTACAAACTTTTTTGTCGATATAAGGGTTCACTCTGTGTTGTGACTCGATGCCGTTTCCGAGGGACGTTAGAAAAGTTGTGTTCGATAACTAGATTGATCATGTTACGTTCTATTTATGGACGAAAATAGACAGGCAGACACCTAAGTATTTTACATTTTGTGGAAACTACAGGGCAAAAAAATTTCGTACTTTGAAAAAATGAATTGGGTGTTAAAGACTCACGGACATCTCATGGAGCTATAGTCGATGTATGACCTTCCTATGGCTGGGTCAGTAACTCAGGCTGTGAGAAATTGTTGTGAGTCTGGTTCTCTTGTTGGATGGAAATTATTTCACGTTCTATCGTACTTCTACGTATTATTTCGACATACTGTTTGCGCCACGCATATTCCCTTTTTTGTCATCAGGTGTCAGTTTTATGTGTCGTTTTTATCAGCGTCTTGTAAGTGCATCATGTTTTTTTTTTTGCGAAATACTACGAATACATAAAATTCTTCAGCGTTAATAAAATACAGTTTTAACCCATATGATGTTAGGCATATGAACGTTGCGTAAATGATTTGCTTCCCCGTTTCTGGTTTTTCTTTTTGTCACATAATTCTGGGGAATTGAAAGCTGTCAGCGGGTTTGCTGCACCCAGTCCAGTAGTGTTGTCTGCGATGTTGGTACCTGCTGCTGATGGCTGCGTGAGGAAAAGCCAATGTATTGAATAACGCTAAAATTACTTGAAATTCGAGGCATTTTTTGTGACTACCTGACCAACCCTCTCAAATCTGGGGGTAGACTTTTCATGCCTTTTAAAGGTCGTATTTATCGCTTGGTGATGCGTGCTAGTTTTTAAACTGAATTCTTCCAGGCCAAAATATGTGCCTTTGTCATAAATGCTAGTGAATATCCTTATAAATCTAAGTCGGTAGCACCTGGCATTCATGAGACAAGGAATTTTATCATGTATTATTAGTACTTTGACTGACTAAACTCTGTTCTTTTACTTCAAATGCAATTTTTTGGAGGTAAGACTTTGTATTTATCAAAGTATGAACCTGAAAGAGTTATAAAGCTCATAATTTGGGGCGTTATATGACCAACGTCAGCATGACTGATTTGTATAATGTCAATGATAATGTTGAATTATATTTTAAATTTAAGGAATATTAACATTACTACTGATTTCATGACAGCAATGGGATTGTCAAGCCTGGTTGGTGGAATGCCGTTATTTATGTGACCTGAGCATGCGTCTCTAAAGGCCTCACCAAGTGGTGGGCCAACTGAGCATCGCCGCTAATTGCTCGCCGTGTGCAGGAGGGCGGCGAGCGGAAGGAGAGCAAGGCTGTGGTGGACGGGCCCTACATCGTGTACAGGCTGCGCGATGAGGACATTCTCGAGGACTGGACGGTCATACGCAGGGCTGTGCAGGCCAGCAAGCAGCGCAAGAACAAGTGTGAGTGCAGTGCGGACCTTTTCAGACTCGATATTTTTCTCTTCACGGAATGATTTCTGTGGAAAAGAGCACTTAAATCACCGAGGATTACCACTCGCGACCCGTCAAAAATGACGAGACTTGCTGTATTTATTCTCAAAATGAATGGGGTTTACTCAGTGAAGCATGTAATGGGCTCAACTGTACCTCATTGTGGGCTTTTCAACCAGCTGTTCATAACCAAACTATGTCGACCAAACTACTGTCGTATTGTATTCTTTCCGACAAAACATTAAACTTTCTTTAAATTACGTTCAATTATGATACGATGTTCAGTATCCTATCTACGACACGGGCGCATATCAGTGCGGTGTACATCACTATTCATTCTCTTACGAAATACCGACGAGGGCGACGGAGAGGTCATTCAACCAAGCAGGAAAGGAACTGGATTATTATATAGTAAAATGATTAACCGTAGGCCTAGAAATTTCCAATGACAAGCACCTCCCCCGTGTTTATTTGGCATCGAAATATGAGCATCTTGGTTCAGGAAAAGTGTGCACCATGAATAAATTCCGTTATCAGTTTCCAAAATTACATCCCGTGTGAGGTGTCACCGAGGGAGGGCTTACGTGAGCTGTTGGGGTGTGGACTGCATTTTAGTGGGGCCTAGAGGAAAATAGGCTGATAACTTTTATCTTGTTAGATGACTTTTGAACTTCATGTATAAAATTTAAAACTGAAATTTTTAGTGCAAGTCTTATCTTCAGTAAATCTAAAAGGGGGAGAGGATATTTGTACGAGTATTATTTATTTATAGATTATATTCTTGCGGTAAAATCGCCAGCTAGATAAGAAAATATCTGAAAAGAGGCGTTTTGCGTGACTGGGATACTGACCAAGAAAGCAAATTTACGCGAGGACAAGCAGATGTGAGCCGATCAACTTGGTCCTTTCAGTTCTGACGGCGTTTCTCACTAGATAGACATTTTGTGCTCTAAGTTATCGAATAAGTTCTTCTTTTCTGGTATATCTCTCCCTGATGAAACTAAGTCTGAATTTCGTGCACTAGAGTATCAAGTTTACGCCTTGTTTCTGGTGATACATGCTATTGCCTTAACACTGCTTTCATTGAGATAGTGGAGTCTTAACACACCTGTCTATCCTCAGTTGGGAAGATGGCGTCTCCACGGCCAATCGGACAAGGCTTCGGCTTATGAGGTCCTGGGCACAGCTGGACTGCCTCTGGCGACGCCGCTCACACTTACGTCGTAGTTCCTTCACTGCGTACTGGCGGCATGAAGACAGCGCTGCAAACTGCTCTTGTCCTTTTGGTATTTGGCAGAGCGTAGCTTGACTTCTGGCTGGTATTCAATTGAAGTGTACATATGTAGTTATGAGTGTAGAATAATCTATTTTTTAAAATAGCGTCATGTGTACGAGTTCAACTATGCTTCCTTCCTTTTACGCATGCTCATGATTGTGTGGAATACCCTGGCATTTTCTGCTCGATCTTCAAAGTAGCGAATCATAGGAAATATAGTTCAGAGGTGCGTGCTCCCAATGCCTGCCTCTAAGACCGCATAATTCGCAGCACCAAGAATTTCAGTCCGCCTGAGCTCTGTTTGCTCGCTGTTCCGCCACCTGCACATTGTCTTGCTGCTGTCGAGAGACACGCTAATGATCATTACCATATTTATTGTAGCAGTGTGTTTATTTGATGCATCTTCACGCGCCAGGTTCTGGTTAGAACCGTCACATTCCCATGTCTATATCTCCATGCAAGGTAAATACAGGCTGATAAAGCTAGAGTATCTAACTACACTCAGCCCTCTTGTTGCACAGGAGCTCAGAGCTTGGGTGAGGACTAGTCACATCGTACGCGCGTACTCCTGTGCAGTGTTACGGTACTGACAAGCTACTGTAATACTGCTACTGTCCAATGTGCAGCAGTGACTAACCACTGTACTAGTCATCCTTCGTGGCCTTGTTGGACGAGTGGCGGACTTGTTGGTCTACCCTGGCCACAGAATGGAAGAAGTTCTTCCTTCTTCACTCTAACATGTGAATGTCAGGTATAAGCTGAGGTCCTATCAACCCATTAATGCAGAGTGGCAAAAATGTCTGCCACGTTAGGTATCGCTGTTTTAACTTCATTGTTGTTTTAACGAACTTAAATTCACATCTCAACATCTGTTAAGGAACGTGACTCCTAAGGCTGCTGCTGCTACAGTTTACCTTTTCATGGTTTTTAACATGTTCGAGCATTCTTTCAAACCGCAAACTTCCAACAATGATGGTTATTTTTTTTAAATATAGACGTAAAATCTACGTACCGACTTGAGTGGGTTAAGGGAGCGTCATAAACTGGCCCATATTTGCAGCTCAGTTCGATATCGCGTACGCGGTCTCGACCGACTCCGACCCTTCTGTCCATTTGTTTCACGCCCTCAACTCGCTGCCACTTGAGTCCTTATTGCTTTATTAACCTATTAATGCAGAGCGTACATTTTTATGAACACTTGACGGTAATAACATCGAAAAAGAACAAATGATGACAGAAGGTAATGGCAGAAGACGTTTTAGTAGTTACTAAGTGCCTCTACGTTTTCGTGCTGAAATAACTTATGCATGAAAGATAAATATTGATCAAAAGCTAGTCTATTTCCTAATTTCGATTCTTGGTACCTCATGAGTGCTGATAACAAGTTTCTTAAAAATTAGCAAGATTTATTGAGGAATAAACTTTATGCGTTTAGTGGTTAACAGGTGGGAGCACTTCCATTTTCTCTGGCGAAAACCAACAGTTTTCGTGTGATCCTAATGGTCGCAGTGCTTCACCTTCCATTAGTTGAAAATTGGAATTCTTGGTTAGTTTAATGGATTATAGTTTGATCGGTGATGACTTGTGCCTTGCAAATCATACCTAATGTTGACAACAACTAAATGCTTCACTAATGTCACTCGTAGTGTTTCATGCAGACTAACTTCGGGAGTGTTTAGTCATGTAAAGGCCCTCACATTTTCCTGAGGAATTTTTCGCAAAATTATGCAACTTTTTATCACTGAGGAACAGTGATAGTTTTTATATGTTGGACTACGTTGATCACATGGTTTTCTGCAGAAAATGTGTAGAAACAAATCTTCAACATCCACCCCCAGTCATTTATTCTGCTTCCAACGAGCTAAGGAAGCGTGTCTGCTGGAGAAAAGTGTGGAGTACGTTGGTAATTAATAATGTAATTTACACTTCGATTTTAATCATGGGAAGTAAAGACGGGCTCGTATTAAACGACTATTATAATTGAATATGTGCAATATCCTAACTTGATTACTTAAAGCCTAAGTATTAGCAGCTATTAAGCGCCCACTTTCTATGAATATCATCGCCCAGATTTCCTTATCGGGGTGTATGTATTCTGGCCGTGTCTGAGCTCGTCAGCACGGAGGGGTTCGGGTGCTTCAAAGGAGTGTCGTAGTTGCGTTGTCTTCCACGAGTCTGCTGTGGATTTAGATTTTATTTAGCTCTCTCTCCCCCCTCCCTCCCCACGGGAAACGTTGAATGGGATTGTCCTTCAGCGGATTTTGGGAATTTAACGATCCTTAGGAGGTGGGTAGGAGATCCAAGCTATTCTTAAGACTTACGCACTATTTAAAGTTTACTGTGTAAACTAAAAATGAACTTTAAACTGAAACTGGTTTAACGCTATCAAGCGAGCTTGGTAAAGTTATGTATTCTAATTGAGCTACGATGCATTTAAGTTTTCGGTGTAAAATTTCCGTGTAAGTGTATTGCGAATCTGTGGCATCAAACCTTGTGTCACAAAAGTCTTGCAACATATACTTTCTATTATAAGTATACAGAAAATTAATTAAATAATAAGGAATTTGTTTGAACAGGTTCAAAATATTTTGAGGTAACTTGCGTAAAGTTTCATCCAATAAATCCTTCTCTCTTTTTCACTACCTCCTTCAACCTCTTGGGAGCTGCCTCCACTGCTGCACACGCCACATCCATCGGTAATTTGGCCCATTCTCGCTGCAGGGATCGTTTTAACGCTCCCACTGTTCAGTGAGGTTTTCTGCACACTACTTTTCCTAAACAGACCACACGCAAAAGTCCGTTGTATTCATATCTGGGCTTGAAAAAGGCCATTCTTCCTTTTTAAATAAGTCTGGAACACTGTCTCAGAGTGACCCATGTGCTCGTTTGGAAGTGTGAGCGGGTGCTTCGTGTGGTTGGAAAAGAGTTTGACCTTCTTGAAACGTGGTTTCACTAAGGTTCTTCATCAGTGGCTCCAGAATATGCTCTTCGTGAGTTTTAGCGTTAATTTTCGCTCACTAGAACAGAAAATCAGGGGAGTTCTCCCCTTTCGTACATACACTCCTGCCCAGACCATGACGGCAAAGGTTTTGAGTTTGGCGGACTTTCCTGATATTCTCAGGTATTACCGAGACACTCTCAATGAGAACGCTATAATTTTGACGATTGAAAGCTCATTCAATTGTAAATATTTTCTCGTCGGTGTACACAACAGAGCCAAGACCATGAGCTTTCGAGCGGGGTATCTACGAGCGACTTTTTTTTAATTGTTTTCCCTTGAGGTGTTCGGAGGGAATGGTTGTTTTTCGATTTCTGAAGGGAGAACTTCAAGTCTTTTTTCATCACTGGACGAATAGAGTCTCTCAATACACCGAGCTCTGCAGCCATTTTCTTCGTCAACCTCTGGGGATTTCTTGCAACTCATGAGACAATTTTCTCGATTTTCTGGGTCATTTTGGTTCTTGGACTGCCTCTTCTGGTGCGATCTTTTACGCTGCCGGTCTGCTCATAACGTTACGCTTTGAAAATTTCAGTTGCAGACTTTCCTGCCCTGTGGAGCTCAACTATTGCAGACCGTTAACTTTGCATTGTCTTACTTGGATAGTTTATCTAAATAGCGGACTAATTTATACAATCAGTCAAAGTTGATACACCGTTGAATCTGAAATTGTTAAATGTTTAGCTTACTTTTGCAGTACTTTATAGTTAAGAAAATTGTTGCAAAACTTTTGTGTCATCCCCTTGCACTTGGAGTGAGCGATTGTTGCATTTCAGGTACCAGCTTCCATTTTTGTAAAAAGGAACCTTACTTATGAAGCACACTGTACAATACAGTACCTAATTAAGTTCTGTAAATCATTCCGATAACTACTGTTTTTTTGGGGGGTACGAAAACCAGTTGCTGGTTCGTTTTCTCGGCGTCAAACTTAGAACTCTTATTCGTAAAAAAATTCTGTAGAAAAATCTCAAATTACAAAGTTTTACCAATAAATAAGTGTTGTTGTTTATAAAATGATTTTAAATTGATTTTTTTGTATATCAGGGGTTCAATATATTATTTCGTGTAATTCTTGAATTCTTTGTTATAGAAGGGATGATGAATGGTAGCAGGGAGTTGTTGAGAGCTTATAGTTGTATAAATATGAGCGTGTATACACCATCAACTGTGTTCAAGGGACGTGATGTCCCCTGGCTTCGTCCCCCGATGACGGGAGGATAACTGCTGTCCATTGGTGCTGCCGGAACTTCTTGGCTCCATCGCTCTCTGGCTTAAGAGCTATTTTGTGAACACGTCGGCTCTGATTGCGCGTTCGTCTTTGTAATTTGCAGCTCAACTTGAAGTTTAACCCTACAATGACCACTTTCTTTTGCGATGAAGCTGCATGTAGCTTCGTGCGAAAAATTAGCTGCAGCCTCATGTATATTTGCAATAAGGAAGCATGTACATAGCCTTTTTAAGAAAGCCGAACTGCATCCTTACGAAACGTGTAGTGCTTTGGGGTGATAAAGAGTTAACTGAGGTCAGTTGAAATTCTTGTAATTCTATAGAGTTCACACCGTCAATACTGTGTGTTCAAACGGCCGCGATGAATTTCACGGCCTGGAGACTTAAAGTTGGACGTTGATGCCTTAAGGACGAGAGTTTTTCAAAACATTGTTTCGATGCTGCTATGCGTTGTGCTACACTTCGTTCTGGTCTGTGGTGTGCCTCGCTGTCAGAGGGAGAGCTTTCGAGACCTGGTGTGGCTTGGGATGTTGGTTGAGTGCATCAAGGTATCGAGGGGAGACTTCGGACGTCCATTGCTATTCTATCGCCGCCTTCAATGTGAGTTGGGCGGTTGTCAGGAGCGATAATTTTGTCAGCTGCGTGGTCGTGTCCGCCAGCCCATTGTTATGAGGATTTGCATGCGTAGCGTAGGAAGTTTTTTATTTCTTTATTGTAATACTTGAGTTCACTTATGTTCCTGCTGACGCGCAGCTGGCCTTTCGTTCCAGCAGCTCACAGGAACGTAGCTGCTGTCACTGGAGCGGCCCGAAGCTTATGGACAGAGGTGATGCTCTCATTCTCTGGGTGTTCACATGGGTGCGTTTCTCGATACAGACGAGCTCGGCAGTAGAGGCGCAGGTCAGCGGTGGTGTTCATGTAGGTATTTATTGTACTGATATTGTCTTATTCCATCGCAGCATCGAGTGTGAGCAGTTTAATACATAGCTGATACTGATGGTGCTGGGCGATGATCAGTATTATACACCTGTAGAAGTAATGAAAATCCTCTCGAGTCAGTGACCCAAGAGTGCCATAACGGTTTCGTAATGGCACTCTCATTTAACTCTTACTACATTTTACGCTCGAAGCAACGCACCTCGTTCCAACGGACTTCAGAACGATTGGGGTACCTGAATGTCGTTTGCTTGGTCGATCTCAGAGTGCGATTCCAAAAATTACAGTTCAGTTAGATCTCTTCTTGGACTAGGTAAGGGCTTCAATTATTTTAAACATTGTGCGATGTTGCCCTTATTGAACCACCTCCCCTTTAGTCCGTTGGTGCGAGCTGTAATTGTACCAGAGGGTCTCCTCAGTTCCGGCTCTAGTTTTGGTGCTCATGATTGTATTATTTACATTTTCTAAGATAACTACAGGGACTTCAGGAACCCCATGCGAACGATGTTTTCCGTATGTTAGCCACCGCATTCAATGAATCCATTAATTATAAAAACCATTCATTGGAACTATTACGTATCCTCTGCTGAAAACAACACAGTTTTCGTCCTTATCAAATTTTGAACGAATTCTGAAAACTCTGCTTTCAGAATTCAAAAAGTGAAGACTCCAATTAATTCCATCGTAATTGCGCCCCACTAACATTTGCCCTGTCCATTTTTTTTTAAGTAAGTTCCCGTGTTTCGATATTCTGATATATCGTGAGTCGCACTCAAGAAATATCCGTAAACTCCGACGACTGCTGGAGCAGATTTGAAGCGAGTTTGCGCTGTGTAGAAAGTTGCCTTATCAAATTTCCGCTCTGAACTTCCGGCGGACGATTCGCTAAAGCGGCCGCTGCTCGGTGCTCATTGCGGGGACCCGTGACTGGTTTTGTAACAGAGATGATCGCTCGAAATTTTACTTTGGGATGTGTGCACGCTTGTAAAAAAAACTGTACATTTTATGTATCCGTTTACCATGTATGGTTGGATATTGTAAATATTACCAAAGGTTCTCAAGAAATACAGTGTAAGTTTTTCTAACTAGCGTTCGTTAGGTTCTTTGAATGCTTGGCAGATTCTCCAGAGATTTAGCTGAACCTTGTTTTATTTCTGTGTTTGGCTTATTGGGTCTATAGGAATTTTGTGTGCGCGCTGTCTCGCATTTCGTGTGTTAGGGTTTTCTTGAAATAAAATTTTTGTTTCCTGTTTTAAGCGATGACTGAAAATCTTCACGCGTGAATTACACTGGTTTTCTGCTTTGAATTTGTATGGCTTACTTTCCCTGCTATTGCTAAATGTGTATTGTTTAGGCCTAGGGACCCCTCAGAAGGCCTAGGATAGGCCATATGTAAAAGGTTTAGATTAGTTAGGTTTGTCTATCCTATGCTATAGAGGATTGGCGTCCCCAAGGGGCACTGTTAGGTTACCTCAGCTATAGCTAGGTCTTCTGAACTTCTGTCTTCCGCGACCACTTTGATTCCTTTGATTTTCAATTTTCTGTGCGTTCTCGCTTCCTGTTCATTATCTTTTCTTCCTCTTACTTTTTAAATTGCTGTTTATGTGTCGGGGATCTTGTGTAAGAACACACCTTGTGTATAGATTCCCCGTTTTCCAAAGTCCTTACTAAATGGTCCCTTCTATTACGGTGCGAGGTAGTCGGAGCTACTGAAGCGCTGCTATCCTTACGACTACTTCCATTTCTTAGGGCTGTGTGTGTATATTCTGCATGCGTGTTTCAAGCTTTACATTATCAAGAGGGCTGCCGCCAGATGTCATGTACAAATGTACTGTTGATAGCCTCATGTGTGAATATCTTTTGTCTCCCGTGCAGTCTCGATTTGTAGGGAATATTCTGTTGCAGGGAAGTGTCTTGTAAAGACGAGCTTGTTGTGTTCGATTCAGTGTGTGATTGTCCCTGGTGTCACGGCGAGCTATTTTTTAAGAAGGCACTCTGAAGAGAAAGCTTAAATCTGATATTTTAGACATAGTCTGTACAGTGTAAATTTTTAAATTTTAATTTTATCGTGGATTTAAAGGAACTCTATTTTAAATCCGACAAAAGTATTAAACTGCTTTGATTTTTGCTATATTTTTCTCACCCTGGCTACAGCACCAAAAGTCCCTTCGCCGACACCGTCGCCTCCCCTCACCCGAGGGAACACTTTCATTCATTTACTTGTGGTAAATAAATGAAAAAATGAAGAGCACAGCCCTTGAGACTCAACAACCCTCAGGAGATTCCAAAGCGCCTTATGACTTCAATTAACTCGATAGAAATTTAAAACTAAACTGAAAACGAACGTAAAATTTAATATTTCACCTTTGATTATGCAATGTTTTTACTGGAAACGCGAGTGGATACAACAATGTAAGCAATGAAAAAAAAATCAAGTAGAATTGTCACCTCCTAAAACTACAATATCGAAGAGATCACTTGAAATGGCTACGGTGGTAAAAGTTGAGATAAAAAACTATATAATTATACAGCAAACGTGCTCATTTTTGTCACAGAACACTTTTTATGTGTTGTGGTTGGGGCATAGGATAAATAATAGGCCAAAGGGTCAAGTTAGGTTTATCAAATGCTATGGGGACTAGCGTCCCCAGGGGGACGCTGTTAGGTTACTTTAGCATTAGATACGCCTTCGAAACTTCTGTCTTGCGTGCCCACTTAGCTTGCTTCCATTTTCATTCTTTTGAAGATGATTCTTTATATTTTTTCCACTTCCTCCTTAATCTACCGTTTCTATACACATAGGATCTTACGTGGGAACGTACCTTGTGCATATGTTCTCCGTTTCCCTAAGTCTATACTAACTGGTTCCTTTTTTTAGTGCTTACGAGATAGTCCGAGTTACTAAAGCGCTGCTATCACTACTACGACTGATGTGTTGTCAAGACCCGGACTTGAGGAATGTCTCTTGTGTGTTGTCTCCGCTGCTCCCGGTGCGAGGTGCGGCGACTGTGGGTAAATTACCCATCGTCTACCAGACGAGCCAATGAACCATTTTCAGTTCTTTGATTTACTTTTGATTCAGCCGTCTATATTATTTGATTCTGCATTATTTGAATTGTTTGTATCATTTTAATATTTGTCGTGTGTATTATCTGATTCATCTCAATTTTTATGGTAATTTGGGATAGTGATGGATGAAGAATAATTACCAGGAAAATATTGGGCCTACTGAACCCAACTAGCTAGCTATTCATGATGCGTGTTTTCTTTGGAGGGCGATAGAGCAACAATAAAGGGAACTGAAGGTGGCAGTTCCACTTGTGTAGTGATTGTTTGTGTGACTTCTTGGTGTAGTATCTTTTATGGCGAACTGGCTTATCTAGTGGTATCCTCTATTGGTTGAATATTACGTGTTTCTCAGGGTGATACCGCGAGAATTTTCATGACGGTTTTGGTTCGCAGGTAACGGATCGAAAGGATTCAACTCGTTTGTAGGACATATATTTACTAGAGGGGATTGACTTTTTACATGAGAATCTTATTTTATGATTCCATGGCGTCCTGGGTAGCGTGATGGCCTCGCAGCCAAGAGGATAAGGGTTCGAATCTCGGCTCAGGCGAGGCATTTTAGGTAACCAGGGAGTATTTTCTTTGGAAAAGGACGTTTAAACCACACATTCTTCACATCCCTCACCACGCCAGTAGTTGTAAGACATTGAAAACCCAATGGCAAAACGTTAGAATTAATAAAGGTTCGTTTTTAATTAGAAAAACGATGGCAGGTTCTGATGTAAAATTTATTCTCTAGAGCTCATAAAAAAATTCAACTCATCATCAGTAAGAATAATAAAACAGGATACATATTGCATTTGGTTACAAGGAAGAAACTTGTTTGTTTTTACCTGCGATAGTCATGTATTATAAGCCTAGGCCGTAATATAAACCCCGGCAGAAATCTGCCCTCATCTCACGTTCATTTAAAATTCTTTGGAAATGTCCACCTGCTATGTCAACCGATTTATTTTGTTAAAACGAAACTGCAGTTATTACAAGCTTATATTAATAGATGAACAGCGGACGAGTTTATTTCAAGAATTCCAACGTTCAGTTGCTCAATTGAGTGCCGTCACTGTTCCTGGCGTGGTGTTAACTGTTCGGTATAACTTTTGACAGTGCTATCATTTGACAGCGTTATCGTATAATGAAATTGGCCGTTTTCACTATTTTTTCGTTTCTATAATGAATTGTGTGCACGACAAATTCTAATGATGCTGGGATTTTACCTACTGTTAGTACCATGCTAGATTGAGAGTAGCTGTAAATGTTTTTTTTTCATAGAATCTTGACCGCACGATTTCACATCTAGACTCTGATTGGAAAATCATCGCATTAAGTGGCTCAGAGAAATCCCTTTTAATTTTCTGGACTTATTTTACAAGTAATAAGTCAAAAAAGAGCTCCATTGTTGCATTATACGAAATAAATGAGCTGAATCTTAGGCCTACTGCAAGGCTTTGATAATCTATTTAGTTTAAATATCTAAATAAAAGAACTTGAGTTTTGGAGAAAAGTGTGTGTGTGTGTGTGTGTGTGTGTGTGTGTGTGTCACAATAAGAAACACTTGTATTTGGTTTGATAATGGCTGATTTAGGCAGAATTGTGAAAAATCAAAGGAAGATTGAGTGTACGACCTGTAATTTGTAAACTACGGAATATGGGTAGAACCTTTAAAAAAGAATTTTTTTTATCCCATCACGTTTTACTCTTGGGTATTAAATGCCTTCCAACTACTGGTGTGGTAGGGTAATTTTGAACAGCATGATAAAAAGACGGGTGGATGGATGGATAGACCAGCCAACCAAGCAAGCAACACTGGGCTATTATTATATTTATAAAATATAGCCAAGTGTACAAAGTTCTCCACAAATTTAATGTGTTTACTGAGATTCCTATTGAAATAACAAAGGAGAAATTAAGCACAAAAAATATATAAATTTATTCATTTATTTATGTATTTACACGTTTATGCTTGCAGATGGCTATAGATGTCATGCTGAATTTGCATAAAATGCACACCTTCATGATTTATAACTTCTAGTCAAAAGAACTAAGTAATATTTTGTGGGTATTTTGTGTTTCAATATACATATTAAAAACCTACTGACTTTTAAAAAACATTACAACACACCCGGCACGCTCAATGCCTAAGCAACACTGAAGTCACAACAAGCAGCTCCTGAAAGCTTCCAGATACCTACATATACTTCTCTTAGATAGAAGGCAGTATGAACAATTGTAGCTGTTCCAAAACAGTCTTGAATTTGCTTGAACTTGGCACAAAAGATGCATCTCTTCTTTAGTCTTACGTAATGACATGTAGCATTGACGTCTCTTCATAAACCTTCATTTTTATGCTCTGTTAAATTTAGTGGGCTATAGACATCTGTGCTATTTATCCTAGAATAAAAAATTGAGGCAAGCATGAATGTGGTAAGCCAGGTAACGAGACACTGGATATTATATTAGTGTTAATATTTTTCTCTAAAAATAGTGTGCACTAATATGATATAACACATACCTTACCAGGTATTCATTGTTAAATATAATACTGACAGGCTGAACTAAAAAATTCAATTGTTTCTCTTTCAGATTGTTAAGGAATAAATTCAGGTGTCACTAAAGTTTCTGTAGTTATTTTATTTGGTACATCAGAGTGTTGAGGGATAGATTGAGTGCTGCAGACTTTTCTTGCTTGTTCCCTTAGCTGGATAACTTGATTCAAGTAGCTGCAATGTATGGAGCTGCCACCAGTGCCATACACAACCAGGTTGTTATGCTGAATATTTTTAATGTTGACTAATTCCTCCCTAGTATCAATTGCTTGTAGACTATCTGATGAGATGGGCTCTTTGAAAATTCTATACTGGTAGCAATTACTTGATTTTTTCTAGATATTTCTGTTCAGAAACAGCTATTGAGCAGTTAGTCTGATATTTTGTTCTTGATTTAGTGTATGTCAAATTAATATGAGAATAGTGCACATGTGATGAATATTTCCTGCCACTTACAAATTTAAATTACATGGCTGCTTAGATTTAAAAAAATAGTAATATAGTATAAGAATCTTATAATTCTATAAATTTGTATCTTTCAGGTTGTGGTGCCTTTGTCGTACCTGGTGTCCCAATCGTCAGCTGGGGCATTTGCCAACTCCCGCACAGTTCTGAGCGCCTCGTCTGGTCAGCGCAGCTCAGGCAAAAGTTTGAAAAACAAAACTGCCTTTGCTGAGAATAGTTCAGTCTCAGAAACAGGCATTGGAGCTCAGAAGAAGCGCTCCAGCATTCTGGCAATTGTGAGACCTGAACAAAATGAAGCTGGCTTTGATGGTCTATCCAAGAATTCTGAGCCAACCTCCGGAAATTTTGAACTTGCATTCAATGCTCGTGATGCAAAAGATGCAGATTTTCTTCAAAGTTTCTTAGGAAAGAGTTCATCAGACACTTTAATGAACATATATGGCAGTAATTTCAGGGATTCTAAAACTTCATTCAAAGCTCTGCAGACTTTTATACCCAAAAGATCTCTTTCGGATCTTGTGAAAGGTGAGAGATGTCTAATTTCTTTATTTAATTGAATTTCTAAAAAATTGACCTAACTACTCATTAAATAAAACAATTTTTAAGTCCTTGTTGAAAATATTTGGCTTCTTGCTCTAATTTGTTACTATCAAAAATCCTAAATACTTTTGGTCAATAAATTTTGGTATATTTATCATTCATTACTCTAAAACCCATGACTAACTTGTGTTGTGAAAGTTTATACTACTACAAATATTTTACCCTAATAAAATGCAACTTTGCTAGTTTTCCCTAAGCATATGTATGATGTGTATGTTAATGCATGAATGTGTCAAGTGTTTTAATTTCTGCTGAATGGTAAGATGAGAGGATTCCACTTTGTTCTAGCTACTTGATACCTGGTGTATTGTTAACCCGTTTTTGCTCAAAATATTAAGGGTTCTAGTCATAATGGTGTACACAGTGATTTGTGCAAGCGTGCTGAGAAAATTTATTGTGATTTTGTAATAGTTCCGTAGTTTCTCAGAATTTTCTAATCACAAATGTAATGTAATTGATTTTCAAATTTTTATGGATGGGAATTTTTTTATTGATGTATAAATGTTCAAAATCTCTTCTTTAAAGTCTTGCTCCTTTACTTTTCATGAATGTGGAACTGTTTTGAGAAGTACTGTACTTTTTTTTGGTTGATATTTATCAATATTTGCATATAATTCAGCAATTTATTCCCCTAAAAATTATTTTTCTTGCAATCTGTTGCACAATTTGTTCTTCACTGTCAGTGAGCTGCAAAATAGTAATATCACATACCAATAGACTACTTCAAAATTACAATAATATTTAATATTAAGCTATAACTTGTATCTCTTTGAGCAGACACTTTTGAAGCCATAAAATCATGCAGAATGAGCAGCCAAAAAGCATCCCATTGGAGAGAGAGCTACATCTCGTCAGAGAGTTTCCTGATCAATAAGAATGAGGTCTCTTCTCCAGCAGCAGATCTCAATCCACGGACTGTGTCTTTGTTGATCAGAAGGGTGGCAGCAATGGATCAACATGGAGTGCCTTTACTCACCACTGGTGAGAACTGCACTTATATCTTCATTTTGTACAAGGAAGGGAGTTTGGTTATTGACAAGCATTCAAAACTGCATAACCTAGCGAGTAAAATAATCCAGTACTGTTTAAAAAAGTCATTAGCTTTAGTGCTTGTGTTTGCAGTTTAATGATCAGAAACACCCAGGGTCTCATGTCAATCTGTAGGAAAAAACTTGATGCGCTTTTCTACCCAAAATAATCTACCGAAATAGTCTGCTGTAGCCTTATGACATTATTTTGCAATGAAAATTAGTGAAGATATACAAATAAGATCTTGTAAGTTGGAAGATGACCTGCACTGGATTGTGCTAAAATCAACATGTTCATTTTAGCAGTTAGTGTACATTTCAAGTTGTCTGTTAAGAAATGCATTTTTCTCTGTATTTTATGAAAAACTCAGCCTAATTATGTTTTTGAATACTGTAAAGTTGGACAATGGGTCACTTAACTTAAAGTTTGAGCTTTCTCAGAAAATACATTCTGTAATTTTGTAGTGTTGTTTGACTTCATATATGTTAGTGATGTTTTTCTAAATTTTGGTAGATATTTTTGTTATTAGGTAAAATAAATCTAATTTTTCCTTTGTAGTTAGTATGCATAGTTGTATACCTATTTTTTATGCACTGCTTACTATCCAGCTTTCTTTTCTTTACTGCATCTCATTTCATGATGCATCTTCAAATTTTTCATTTCAATTGACCTGCACTTTAGTTCTATTTTCTAAATAATTTGTATGATGTTGATCTAATGTTACCTATTTTGGAAGGATCAGTAAATACTCTCATTCAACTCCCTTATTGTGCTCTAGATTCTTCTTGAAAAACTTACACGTTAGTTTTGACTCCCCTAACTACTGGCAATATTACCCAGCACGGCGAGTGCAGTTCGAGTCGGTGCGAAGTTTCAAGACTATGAGGAGCATTGAGCAGGACTCCATGAGGTACCAGACCATGAAGGACCGTCTCCGGGGCAGGCCGGTGTCGCCTGTGCCCCCTTCTCCGACCGATGCTGCGGCCACTGCTGCTGCCAACAGCACCAAGCTCAAGTGTGAGTGCGGCAGCTCTGCCTCCACAGTTTCACTTTTTGCTGCCCTATTTATGAATTCCTAAGACAATTCATAATACTAGGAGGGGCAAAATTGATGAATAATTATACATGCTCCAGCGAAAAAGTTAGACTGGGTCATGTTTGGGTTGCTGTTGCTGTCTGTATCATTGTTGTGACAATTGTGTCTATTTCACTGCATTGTTTTGGAGGTTAATATTTTTTATGGTTTTCACTATGATGAGAGTGTGACAGAAGTTGCTGTATGCTTGTACGAAATTCTCGACTTTGATGCTTGAATATTTTGCCACCTTCTTTGAGCAAATATCGGTCGAGGGAAAAGTTTAACCTTTATGTTAGGTTGGATGGTGTAAAATCATCATTTGGTCACACATTATCATACTTGCTGTGTTTTGAATTCGTCAAGAAGAGATTTAGTTGTTGTTAATTTGTATCAAGTAAAAGCAGAATCAAAGAGAAAATGGTTAACTTTACCTCTGTAAATCAATGTTATTATGCACATATATTCTATTAAATACTAAAAAGTTTTCAAGTTTCACTTTTTGTGCATTCCCACAATAAAAAAAAACGAGGGAAACTCTTGTCAGATGAATCATCTAAGAAGCAGGTACAGGAACAAAATGTATGCATTTTTTGTTAAATTATTATTGTTTATTTAACATACAAAGAATGTCCTCAGATAACTCTCAGACCCAGTGTTTGATAGTATTATCCTTCAATTGCAATCTCGCTTGTTTGCAGTTCATCAGCTGTTTTCAGCTAATGTGGGTTTCATGGTCTTACCGTCTGATACCTCAGTGTTATATTTCCTACTTGTTGATTTCATGCCCCTCTTCCTTCGTGTTCACATTTATCTCTATTAAAATCAACACAATAAATCGGCATAATGTGAAGTTGGCTCCTGCAGGCTTGTGTTACATTTTAATATTTCTATAAATACAACTCAACATCCCGCTGGGTTGTAACTTTTTCGCCTTCCACCCACCCCCTCTCCTTTCATCGAAACATAATCAGCTCTCGGGCGCTGATATTTACGCTCGGGTAGCCAAAATCCGAGATTATTATTGACGCCCCGACCCGAAAGTCAGGCTGGGATTAATTGGCGTTACCGTGTGCAGCCTTGTTGAACGAGGTGCCTGCCGAGAGCGGCCAGCAGCAGCTGAAGGTGGCGTTTGCTGAGGGCTACCTGGCGGCAGACGGGCCCGGCAGCGGCAGCAAGAAGCAGCGCTCCCGCGCCATGCGCTGGCTGCGCAACTTCCAGCAGCTGCTCGCCATCGTCGTCCTGCTCGCCGTGCTCGCCTCCGTCATGAGTGAGTCGTGCTGTACTCCCTTGTTGGGCAGTGATCTGGGCTCCGTGCGGGCTCTCCTAAATAAAGTAAAGAATAATTCTCCGTGCGGGAAGATAACAACTTATTCAGATATTTTTTACGGAGGTAGAAGGGCGTATTGGTATCAAGTTAGAGTATGTACGGGATTGCTGTGTGTGAGCCTCCTTTGTAAGTGGAACGGTAATCAATCTTAGAAATCTCTGCAAAATGTTTCATGGGATCAATCGAAGATAATTTCTCATAATTCTTCATTTGCATTCATTTCCACCACCGCTTGTCTTGAAGACCCCACCCATGGGTGATGATTTGCTTTAGAAAGTGATAAGGAAAAGATATATTATTTTTCCAGTTCTTCGCGGGAGATCATAATGTATTTTTAGTTGCATTTAATTGTGGCCAACTGTATATATTTTTGTGCCGAATCAAGGCGCAGCAACGTTTGTCTCTGAAAGTAGACAACCAAATAGCTCCTGTCTAAGACTCACTGCCCTCAACAGGCACCATGGGAGGGTCCCTGTTTCGCATGAACGTCACCAACGGCAACGAAGTGCAGCCTGAGGAAATCACGGTCTCATTCGATGACGTCAGGGGGGTGAGTGCTTCTTGCTGTGGGCCTACACTTCTTGTCTTGACCTTCCCTTTTGTGTTTACCTCAAGTATTATTCGGGGAAAGTAGAATATTTCACGTACGTTTCGTCTGTTATTCCGTGAAGGATTATTTGGGGAAAGTGTTACTCGCTATTACATTATTATTTTATCAAAAATTTTAATGTATGATCAGAAAAAGATGCTCTTGAGAGCGTCGTTTTTTTTAGAGAAAATAAGGGACTGTAAATGTAAGTTTGAGTAAACCGAGTCTCACTTTTCTGACGGGGCATCTATGATTATCGACAAGTGTGGCCGCCCAGCCGCAGATATCGCCGCCGGGTTGCTCATCGATGGGGCGATGAAAAGTTAAGACTGAATAGTTCGGTATGTGTTGTGAAGGTAATTCTGTGGCCAAGAAGCCGACAGGCCTTATTTGGGCTGGCAAAACGAACAAGCTGAGCTTAGAAAGGCTGCAACATCGCCAAGCGTCTGTAGTTGTGGTAGTCACCAGCCGGTGTGGCGAGTCTGTTGTGGATTTAGTTTTCTCAGTTCATGTAAGCTGTGAGGCTTTACCGACCAGATTACTTTGGCGATAGGGCTGCATTAGTTTTGAAAAATTAGCTGTAGACTTGTGTAACTAAAGAGGGTGTTTGAAAACTAATGGTGCCAACTTTGACAGTAGTAACACAAATCCCTAAAGAATGTCTTTTTCCTTGATGAGTAAAACTCCAAACATTTTTCGTTTTCGTGCTACTGAATCTCAAAGTCGAATAACTCAGAGTCGTCGGCGATGCAAGCTCATTAGATTACATGAACTTTATTCCGAAATAGTTCTGAGTATTGGGGGAGCTGTTTTGCAATGTTCACTGACGCCAGACGACCGTCAACTGAAACAAATGTAGCCATAATTTGCGATCTGTGATAATGCAAACAAAAAGAAATTGCCCTACAGACTTCTAAGCTTGGCGATTCGACATTTCGAAAACGATGATTGTTTGAGTATTTACTTGTTCTTGATAACGTTATTTTTTGGGTTTCTGTATCTACTGTGAAAATTCGTACCATTGGTTTTCGAACACCTTGTATGTCCAATGACTCTGCCATTAGCTTCTTATGAAAACCGCTGCATCCTTACGAATGTAGATTTTGAAATTTATAAAGAAAGTAAAGTTTTACTTTCTGCATTTCTTCATTAATTTTTTCCATAGTCTTATTTGATGCTGCTTTAAAGTATGACCACGTTGTGGAATGGAAGAGAAGCCTCCGTTAGGTAATTTCTCTCAACTTCATTGAGGCGCTCTGAGAATCTACTACAATTTCTCCTCTGTTTTTCAGGTAGAGGAGGCCAAGCAGGAGTTGGAGGAAATCGTGGAATTTCTCAAATGTCCCGAAAAATTCACGTCTCTCGGTGCTGAACTACCTAAAGGTACGCCGCTGCTGGTCTCCGCACTCCCTCCATCTGTTGCTGCTTTAGTGTGCGCTCGTTTGAAGTGAGCGATCGGACACATCGCTCTCTCTCGCCTGTCTCTGCCGCAACACACTTTTGGATGTCATCTCAACTGTCAGATTAGGCTGACCTATTGCAATATTTAGAACGGGTTTTTACTGAGAGTTCAGTTTTTTTATCACAGAAATGTTTCTTTTCATTTTTTCACAATGGATCGAGTTGCTTGTGAGCTTTGCTATTGATCTAGTTTCTAGCTTTATTCATCATAATTAGTTCCACTGTTGGTCACGTGTGTGCTTCATAGAGTGACAAATGATGCTGGGAAACTGCTCTACATGTTTTCTCTCCAATTCACATCCAGTTGATGCTCATCTGGAATTTTCGTCTCGCAAATGTGGAGGCGGCGTGCTTTAAGTTGCTTCACCCATTAAAGCCCTGGTGGGACTCTTTCAAGTCCCACTAGAATTTAACTTTCCGTGACTTCAACATTGCCCTAACGGACTTCTATTCATCTTTCAATATCTGGTAACGAATGTGACCCGTAAAGTTAACCAATTCATATTTTTTCATCCAAGCACGCAAACACGGATAAACAGAAAAGTTAGTTTACTGCAAAAAATTAATCCCAGACTTGACACATTCGCAGCCACTATGAAAAGTAGCTTCGTTGTTGCGTACATCATAATTGTATTTGTTAGCAAGCCTTTCAATGGCAAGTTTTCTAAACACAAAGGTTTTACAAAGTGCAAGTACTTGTAGCCCACACATGACTCTGACCTGCGAAGGTGCCGAAGTCTGGAGTGCACTGGAAGTGTATTCTCGACAAGCAGGTAGCATGGGTTAATTTGTCAGTGTACATCGTCTCCTGAAGACGGTCAGAGCAAATTTGACCGAAAGTTTGGGCTAAATAATATTTTGTCTTGATTATCCTTTCGTATAAATTTGAAAAATGAACTCCTTCAAAACGTCTACTATTCACGCTGTTAAGTAGTGTATGTGGCCTGTACTACTCTGTTGTCCTGAAGTGTGCAATTTTTCTGCAATACAAAGGTGGTTATATGCTTTACTGACATAAGTACTCATCTCACATCCTAGTTAACGTAGCCCGAGTGGGCTGCTGCCAACAGTCTGCTGCGAAAGCTTCATTCCCGACGGTTTTATTCGCCTGCTATCAAATTTGTACGCTCATGGAAGCCCCAGTGGTTGATGTCGAGCCGCCATCAGTGAGCATTGCATTAACTAATATTGAGTTGCCTGTTGTTTTCACGTGCCATGTGTGTTGCAGGGGTGCTGCTGGTGGGTCCCCCGGGCACGGGGAAGACTCTGCTGGCCCGAGCTGTAGCGGGAGAGGCGGGTGTGCCCTTCTTCCACGCTGCAGGACCGGAATTTGACGAGATACTCGTTGGCCAGGGGGCCCGGCGTGTCCGCGACTTGTTCAGTGAGTCTTGTTCTCGTCAACAGCTAGTGTAGGCCCACCCTGCCTCCCTAGTTTAGCTTGTTCACCGCTCCCTTGATAGTCGACTATCCTGCAGCGACATTAGCGCTTACGCAGTCAAAATTATTGATAGTTATAGATGTCCTGGAAAAGTTAGATTGATAGTGTGAGCAAGGTTTCTGGCCAACCCTGCCTCATGCGACCGAGATTTTTACCCAACCCTGCCTCATGCGACCGAGATTTTTACCCAACCCTGCCTCATGCGACCAAGGTTCTGGGCGTATCTTGCCTTGTGTAACAAAACAGCTCATCTCGTGTAACACTTCATTTCAATCATCCAGGGTGTTTGAAAATCGTCTTTTGATAACTCTATGTGAGATGGCAATTTGGTCGTGCATCATGTGTACCTCACTGAGGTACAATTAATTTACCTGTACACTGTGAGACGGCCCTTGCCCTTCACCGCGTTGAGAGCTGTCCCTATGTGATCCTACGCCTTTGTGTGGCGTACTGCAGAGGTCGGGACTTTTTTGGCCGAGAGAGCCATTAGAGTCGCCGTTTATGTATTTCCTTATGAACCTTGTAATATTCCTTCAGCACTGAATACAAGCAAGTAAATGCGCTAAATTGTGTTCTAAAACAGCTAAGATTTGTCTGCAAGCCAGATGCAGTCTTCGAAGAAACCATAGGTTGTCGACCCCTGGCTCACGGGGTGATGTAACTTTAGCTTCAGTCTTTCTTTCAATTTTATTTTTGAAAATCATCGTGCCTTCTTTATAAGTTAGAATTCGGTTTGCTTGTCCCATTTTTATATCATGATAAATTGTTTTTGGGAATTATTTAGCCCTTCTAAGAGTAAAGCATGGTACGTTTGGATGTAATTCTACCTGCCATTTTTCTATTATTTAAAGAGAACGGTATAAATCCACCAATAAAGGCAGACATAAATTGTCTTCTTTTTGGTTTTGTCGTGCTTTGTTTATTTTTATTTACATTAGCGAAGCTTTCTGTTCAGAAAATCTATATATTGTGTGTATATATATATCTTTGTGATTTTGTAAAACCTTTTAATGGTGCCGATGTGCGTATCTCACTGAATATTACATTTTTTCATGTCAGTGCTAGAAATTGTTCCCCGGTAGGCCTGCTCGTGTTGTAGTCTCTTAGCTTATTGGAATTCTGCAGGCTTCGAAGCAGTCATTCTTAACCCTTTTTTTCGGCTGTTACCTTGAGAAAATCTAGCTGTATCCTCGCACCTTCTGCTAGTTTTTAAGTACTGAAGGATGAAAGCAGAAAATGTACATTAAATTTGATCAACGAACGGAATCGTTCGTTTTAAGTGAAATTATATCATCTGAATATTTCTCACACCTCTCGGCCCACTCCACTCCCCCCGACCTACTATCTCGCATCCCTGGTCTGCCAAATGTGCCGTACCTAAAGCCGGCGCTGTTGCAGGAGCTGCCAAGAGCCGTGCCCCTTGCGTGATCTTCATTGACGAGATTGACAGCGTGGGCGCGAAGCGCACCAACTCTGTGCTTCACCCCTACGCCAACCAGACCATCAACCAGCTGCTCGCTGAGATGGATGGCTTCCACAAGAACGAGGGCGTCATCGTGCTCGGCGCCACCAACAGGAGGGATGATCTCGACAAGGCACTGCTCAGACCGGGCAGGTTCGACGTTGAAGTTCAGGTGAGTGAGGGCTCCTTGAGCACAAATGTGGCCCATTTGGAGAGCTCTTCACAAGCTACAATTTCGGAGGTTTATCTGATCTAAGATACTTTCATGTGCGTACGAGAGTGATGTGCGGTTTTTCCACTTTAGGGCATTTTATAAGAGTAAATTAGGGATTGATTTTTGGTATTTAGCCCATGGCTGCCTTAACCCTTTAAGTCTGAAACATTCCAACTATTCCTTAATACGAAGAGGATTTTCCTTCATTGTCTCCTGGGGACTTGGTCATCCTTAAGGAAAAAGGAGAATTTGCGAGCTATTCCCAGATTTTACTACTCCATAGGAAATTTACCATGAAAACTGAAAACTGACCTGGAGCTGAAAATGAAGCTAAAAATGTAACTAAGCCGAAATGATTTCAATTTCGTTATTACAACAAGAGCAATAAGCAAACTTTAGCAAACATTGGGACCTCTAAGTAAAATAAACGTTTCTTAAAACTATTTTAACTTTACTTAGCTGTGCTGCATAAGTCGCTTAAGATGCTACGATGGTTCCTTTGTTCAGTCGTGCTGGGGCGACTCGCTCACTGTGGTGTCGAATGGACTTGGTTCAATGGAGAATACATGTAACCCCAGTAAAGTTTTTATTTATATTAAACGCTTTTGGAACCCAAGGTTTTTATCTTCTAGAGTCTAAGTGTCAGGTTGTGTTATAGTGCAATAGGTGCGCCAGAAGCACACCAGCAAGAGCTAGTGAGGCTGGTGCCCCACCCATAGCCCATCCAAAATGTATGACTGCTGGCCACTGTGTCTTGTACTTCTTGCATTTACCCTCGCATGTGTATCAAACTTGGTCGCGTTACTTGATTATCATGGGAGACTGTCGTCTCTGTGCGTTACGGTCTCGATTTAATATTCTCTGCAATTCGACGTGGATCCTGAGTGTGAAAATACCGATTGAGATAACTTGTTAGCAAATCAAAGCAAAACCATGCCAACGCTTCCCGGGCAGTAATAGCTATTACTTCAGTGGGATGATTGTGAAGCCAGTGATTAGTAAACCACCAATGGACGGACATATGTTTGTTGTTGGTGTCAGAGACTTCTCTGACCCAGTTAATTTCTAGTTGGCAGATAGTTTCATATTCCATGTTTCTCTTAAAGGCATATCAATACCCGAGTGGGTGTGAAGCTAACAAAAAACAGTGGCACAGTGTTTCTTGTTGGAAGGCTGCTTTTTTGTTTAACACGTTCGCTGCCACTGGACGCAGATGAGTCGAGGGCTACTTTGTCACTCTGAGCTCAGGTGCTCTTTAGCTATGTTCAGTTGCTCTCAGTAGCTCGTGTCTCTGACGCTCGGGTGCGTCTTCGTTGATTATATAATTATGCATGGGATAAAAAGTACTCTTACTTTGTAAAACCATTACGGTATGTCGGAATGCAATTTAAATGCTTATCAATAAAAACAGTTATAAGGGCATGTAACGATGAAACTAACTTTCAAGGTGGCAGCGAATGTGCTGAATAAACACATAACATGTGAAGTGATTTTATTGAGTTTACCGAATTAGGTACATCGAGTAGTAAAGGGTTGATAAGGCTCACTCTGCTGTCGTTGTAGTGTGTAGTTGCTCAGTGTATTTCCACGTGGCCGCTCTGAACTCGTACTCATCTTTTTTTTTTCTCTTACCAGGTTCCCATTCCAGACCTCGCGGGACGCCGCGAAATTTTCCAGTATTATTTGGGCAAAGTGAAAGTAGGCGGCGACGTCGAGGTGGAGGTGCTGGCTAGGGGGACGACTGGCTTCACAGGTATGACTTCTGTGTCGCGCTCCTTCTCGAATGTCGTCCTTCGGATTTTATATCGTACGCTCTAAGGCTCGGTTTGCGGTATCGTTCCACCGCGCATGAAAGGTTCCTGTATGAAAGGTTCCTGTGATTAAATGCACAACGTCTTGGCTATCGCCTAGTAACTGATGGCATCTGTTTAGGTTTTTTCAGTCATGATGTCAGTGCAAGCGCTGTTGTTGCAGTCCATTGAAAATCTGTTAACTGTAGGTATCGTTTTTGTCAGTCGTATTTTTGACATTCTTTTTATGTACGCGAGTCATGCAAAGTTTATTAGTTGACTAGTAACTAACTGACTTCATAGTTTATTTATTTATTGGTAGATGATCTTATTATTACAGTTATACCGAATTTGACCTCTCAAATCAGTTTATAAGTATTTTGGCTGGAGCAAAGAATCGGGTTGGCTGTGCAGAGGCGCATTGCGTTCAGTATTCTTGCTTCGGTCAGGGAGAAGTTTGATGCCTCGAGGTCACAACGCTCTCGTGATGTAATGCGCGTCCCACAGCGGTTGTAAGCCACCAACATAGGCGTCTGGTCAGAGCCTTGTTCTTTGACCTGTTACCAGATCCTTGTTTTTAATATCTGCAATAAAAATTTATTATTAATTTTTTTAAGCAATAAAAATTGCGTTTTTAACGAT
The DNA here is from genome assembly GCA_014899125.1 of Orchestia grillus. NCBI lineage: Eukaryota > Metazoa > Arthropoda > Malacostraca > Amphipoda > Talitridae > Orchestia > Orchestia grillus. The sequence continues at coordinate 30,220 of VOMN01025155.1, forward strand.
TTGGTTGCAGGTGGGGGGCTTTAATAAAAAAGTTTATAATGTTGATATTCTTATTTTTAATTAAGTTCAGCTTCTGGAAATCAATAAACTCATAACTGTGTTCATTTGTGTATGTCGAGAGAGTGGCAGCGCCGTTTGGTCCAATGCATCTGCCTCGTTTTATGTTTTTTTATTGGTAGTGGCCGACGCATCCACCAGGCATTATTTCTGTAAATGTACCAGTTCCAAATGAGATATAAATGCTTTTTGTTCGTAATTTCATTTTTTTAGGTAGTAGTACCTCCACTGTGAGACTTGTAAAACTATCTGAGACCTTCCAATAGTACCATACCCTACCAGTACCGTACCATGCCTTACCAGTACCGTACCATGCCTTACCAGTACCATACTATACCATGTTTTACCAATACCATACGATGCCTTACCTGTACCGTACCAAACCATACCTGTGCCAGTAGCATAAGTTGAGAGTAAGGCCAAAGCGATAACACCATACCAACAATGCCACATCATTAGTAGCACCCTACCAGTAACGCGACGCTTCTAACCCCACAACCCCGCCCACAGGAGCTGACATCAAGAACGTGGTGAACCAGGCTGCCCTGCGTGCCGCAGCGGACCTCGTCGAGGCCGTGTCCATGAAGCACCTGGAGGCGGCCCGGGACAAGGTCCTCATGGGTCAGTGCTGCTCCCTCTTGCTGCAGCTTTATAAAGTCTCAGCCCTTCTAGGGATCTCTCTCTCAAATGCGTTCGTTTCAGTTTGGACGTTATTCTTGTCTTTTGAAGTGCCTGGAAGGAAGACCATTTCTTGACTCCGACATTAAAAAATCAACTAGATAGCGTACAAGGTGACCGTGCATGGTGCGTTGCACTGAGAATTGATTTTAGTCTGCAGTTATTAGACTACAGCTGCACGAGAATTCTCGCTCGTGTCAGTCCATAAAAAGGGTTAATAAAACTCGACACTAACACTGCATCGTGTGCTGTATGTGATACACGGCTAGTTGTCTCGACCTGCATCGTGAGCCACTATTATCTTGCAAGGGGCATAGAATAAACAATAAAGTTAAGTTATTTAGGTTTGTCTATAGTATGACATGGAGACTGGCCACTCCAAGCAGGCTCTCTTAGGTGACTTCAGCTATTTATAGGCCTTTGGGACTTCAATATTTTGTGTTCACTTTGCCCCTTAAGTTTCACACCTTCTTCGTTGTCACTTCTTTGTCTTTTCTGCCTTTTCATTTTTTAAGGTGCCATTTCTATGCGGAATAAATCCTGTGTGGGAACCCACCTTGTACATAGATTCCTTGTTTTCTAAAGTCCATAATAAATGATTCTTTCTCTCTCAGCTCGGCATAGTCCGAGTCACTGAAGCGCTGCAATCTATGCAACTATTTGAAGCAAGTAGTAGTTTGGATTAGCAATTTCGAACAAAATGCACATGTGGCGTGACTGTCTAGTTCAGAGACAAGAACAGCGTATCAATAAAAGCGAGTGCAAGGATTGTTGCTGGCCCCCGCAAGTGTCGTGGTGTTGCAGCAGTGGTTGGCTGTTTCAGAGTGGGACTCCCATAGGGACTTTCGATCATTTGTGAAGACACAGCGGGGAGTGTGGAAAATGTTTTGGCGAGACTTGTCTCGAGTTTTTCTAATTTAATGTTTAATTTGGAGCTGTTCATTTTACCGAAGTGTTATTACAATAATTGATTAGATGTTTGATTGCCCGTTAATTTTGCCGCAACTGTAGTACAATATATGGTAAAATATTTAATTTCCGTTAATTTATTTTACCTCAGTTGTGATATAATAGTTGATTTAATAATTTCGTAGCCGTTTGTCTTAGTGGTACACCAATAAGTTTAATAATTGATTGGATAGTTATTTGTGCCTCCTTGATTTCATTGAGTATATCAGGGAAACTGACTTTATAATTTTTGCTCAGCTAGGCCATAAAAATTGTTTTAAGACGTATAAAATTTGAACGTTATAGAAGTATTTTTCAGCCTATCAGGTATTCCTTTTATTAAACCATTATGGCACAGCTTTACTCTCAGGCAACAGTCCCCTCCAAAAAAACATATTTCAGTAAATATTTCAAATTATCTTTGAGCCTTCATTCTACGTGTAAATTAAACTAACAATCCTTCGTGATCGTTTTTCTTTGAACAGAACACATCATTCCAGCACAGCTAAGAACTCGTATTTATGCAAATTTGTATATTTTAAAAAATGTTCACATTGGAAGTTCTGGGCACGTGAGTAGCTTTCCAAATGTGTTCTCCAATTGCAGGTGTATGGTACGAAGTAAGAACTAAGTCGAGATTGAGGTGTGTGTACCTGTACAACTCAAAGCGTTTAATCTCACTTCTACACGTGGGTCAGGTCCCGAGAAGTCGCTCATCTCCCCTAAAGACTCGTGTTTCTACATCTTTCTAATCAAAATTGTGTACCACGAATGGCTAATCTCACCCTCGTCCGTGGGTCAGGTCCCGAGAAGAAGTCGCGCATCCCTGATGAGGAGGTGAACTTGGTGACGGCGTACCACGAGGGCGGCCACACGCTGGTCGCCCACTACACCAAGCACAGCCACCCCCTCCATAAAGTGACCATCATCCCGCGGGGGCCCTCACTCGGACACGTGTGTACTACCTTCACTTCGCCTACGTTTAGTGAAATGAACAATTTGCGCGGGGGGGGTGTTTATCCTGACGTTCTTATTTTTGTGTTATCGCTACAGTTATTCGAATGTATAGTATAGGGTAAATTTGTGTTTTTTGTCATTATATTTTGGGTGTTTTCCTGATAGAATCCTAAATTTCGTCCGAATGTATGCGGCAGTTTTGTGTGATCTTGCTCTCTTGCAATGTTAGCATGCGTAAATTATAACTTTTTTTTAATTTTGGAAGACGTTAAAGATCTGATTTCGTTGTAGCCCCTGGGATATTCTCTAGGGTTAGTTTGTTTCATTTAGAATTGACCTATAAGCTAGAGCCAGCTTCGTATTGGGCAGAGTAAAAATTCGCTTCAAATGTGTACGGATGTAACTTTGCTTGTGGACCACAGACTTTTAGCTCGTACTTTGAAAGTGACGAACACAAATAATTTATGATAGAATAAAATCGATTGAATCGAGTGGATAAGCAAATTAACGTTGAGTGGGCCTTGCAGACTGCTTACATCCCGGCCAAGGAGCAGTACAATGTGACCAGGGCACAAATGATGGCTACGCTGGACTCTCTAATGGGAGGAAGAGCGGCTGAGGAGCTCATCTTCGGCTCAGAGATGATCACTTCCGGCGCCTCTTCTGATCTCAAGGTAATGGACACACTTCTGATCTCATGGTGTGTTGTGCATACTTATGGCCACATGGTGTGATGTGCACACTTATGGTCACGTGGTGTGTTGTGCACACTTCTGATCTCACGGTGTGATGTACACACTTCTGATCTCACGGTGTGATGTACACACTTCTGATCCCATTGTAACCTTTATTGCTCTGCGAGCTACGTCAGAATGGATGCAACTCGCCCCTCGTGTAGAATGACATGGTCCAAACTGGCGTCTATGTATAAATATTAATAAATTATCGTAACAACTCCATTCAGTTTGCTAAAGCCATCGGTTCTGTTTAAAAAAATATAAGGTAATTGCTGATCTGCGGTTTGAATTGAAGATGAGATTTGAATTGCGCTATAGTGGATGCATTTTTGTGAAACTTTTTCCTGTACAGCAAGCGACTTCTATGGCCACGCACATGGTGAAGGATTTCGGCATGAGCGATCGTGTGGGCCTGCGCACGTTCGAGGACACCTCCGGGCAGCTCATCGGCAGCGGAGACTCCCTGAGCACCTCCACCAAAGAGGCAATCGATGCCGAGATAAAGAGGCTTCTGCAGGTATAGTGCCCGCATATTCATGAGACTAGGGGTCCCTTCGAAAAACGTCAGGGTAGTTTGTAATATTTCAAGGAAATGCCCCTACGTAACATGTGTTCCAAGTTCTGCCACTCAGGCACGGAGTAGGGTTTGTTTACCCTATGCTGTGGGAACTCGCGACCCTAGGGGGACACTGTTGTGTTACCTCGATTATAGGTAGGCTTTCGAGATTACTATCTTTTGTGCCCACTTCTTTCAATTTTCGTACCTTCTTCGCTGTCTCCCGTCTTTTCTTCCTATTTCTATGCGTAGGGAATCCGGTGTACGAACACACATGCGCGTAGGTTTCTCATTTTCTACCATTCAAGTTAAATGAGCCCTTCCTCTCTTCAGATCACATTTCATGTGAATAAGGAGAATTATACTAGTTAATAATCAATCAATATAAATTTAACCTCTTTGCTTCATTGATGCTCTGAAATATGCTATTGAAATTAGGGGGATGGATGTGTGATTGTGTGGCCGATTTTGGCGTTTGAGATTTTTTACTGTGAGTGAAGATTTCGTCCAGTAGGACACTAAATCTAATCGCAGATGGAAAACCAATTGAACGCCTCACTCTTGTGAGTGACTAAGTATACCTCCGGAGATTAATCGTTTAATTTATTAGTGTCAAAAATAGCTTTGAGAGTAAATTATTCATTGCAGGAATCCTACGAGAGAGCCCGAAACATACTGCGGACGCACGCCAAGGAACACAAAGCCCTCGCTGAAGCCCTGCTCAAGTATGAAACTTTGGACGCAGACGACATCAAAGCTATCCTAGACGGGCGCAGCGTGAGCAAGGACAGTTGAGACCCTGTACATCTTAGTGTTCCCCTGGTCAGGCTCAACGCTACAGAACAATGCATCGGTGATGATTTATCATGTTAGGAAGTCGGCGAGAGCTAAGTTACGAAGTTTTTTTTTTTTTTCATTGAAAACTTGGCAGTGAAGAGCAGGTCGTCAAAGAATTTTTGCTTGAAATAGCTTGTTCACACCTTTAGAAGTTTGAGCTATCTGTTGAGATGCTTTAATGAGTGTGAATATTCATTGTAGTTTAAGGCTGTGTACATTTGAAGAGAGAAATTTCAGCAAGGACACCGAAGTTGCCCGCCCGCAGTGGCACGATGTGCGCTACGGCTGGTCGCAAGGCCGTATTCAATTTGATGCATCATACCATGTTATGGCTGAGCCAAACGTCGGGCAAAATTATTGTGGCACGTGTATTGAGGTGAACATATTGTATCGAGCCACGCTCTCACTTATTTCGTCAATTCTTTGAAACTCTACCATGATAATCCTGTATCTCGCCAGGAGCTTTAAGCGACTCTGTCCTGGTAGAGCGTCGTAGGTTTTACTAGCTTTCAAGATTGCGTTCTCGTTAACTTCGGAGAAGTTTCTTCTGAAATATATCAGGAAAGGTTTTTTGTTCGAAATTTTACGGTAGCTTTGTCCATTTCTTGAGATACTCGAAATCAAATATTTTATCCTGAATTCAAATTCTTTCATAGACGAGTGAAAATTTACTAGTTTTCTTTAAACGATAGTTCAAATATTTATTTAGACATGGTGGTAAGACTATTGGTGGGACCCCTTAAATTGGAAAAGAAAGTTTTCAACGCTTCGGAAGAATATAAATCTCAATATTCGGGAAATCTCGTCGATATAAAATAAATTGAATGATTAAGATTCCACCTGGAAAAAGAAATAGAGATATTGTTTCAACGCATGATCAGGTTTCTTCTGCATTTGAATAAGATACCATATAAATAACCGACCAAACGATAAGCATCAGTGTTAACGACTCAGATTTGTATTTTATTTTCTGGTTACTTTATACACATTCCCTTTTTTAAACATTACAATTAGATAAGGGAATATGCTTATCTCGCTTGCTCGGAACGTTCAATTTTTTTTAAATAAGATCTTTTGATTAACCTGATATCACTTATTTAATACTGCATTTACTTCGCTTTTCCTTGAATAAAGTGTGAACACAGTGAAAATTTGACTCAATTTCATGGCGAGAGTTAAGGAAGATCGAACGGTCGAGTCCAAGAATGAATTACTTTAAATTATAAATAAAAATTAAAGTAACATCTACGCAGGTCATTTCTTCCCTTAAGGAGACCGTCCCATAAAGTCTCGCTCAAATTTTCGAATATATTTATTGTAAAATGTTCTTGTATCAGAACAAGAATACTGAATCTGCATAACTGCGTTATATGTGAAGAAAACATTTAGATAACGGTACATATTACATACCTGTTATGATGAATTATAAAATCAATATAAAATGTTTCTACAAATGCTATAACTTTAGCTCTGCGCATCAATTAGGAGGGAGCTTACGCTCGCCTCAAAACAGCTCCGTCCTTAGCGTCGCTTCAGACCTCTAACCCTCGTGCACCGTAGCAGTCACAGCACTTTGTATGTCAGTTGAGAAGGATACCATGCACCTCTTGGAGTAATTTATAAGCAATAATCTATAAAAATTACTTGTTCATTTGAATCTGCCGAAAAAATTTGAATACCGAGAATGAGGCGATTCACGCCCCTCACTTTCGCCCCACGAGAACGGAACTCGCCTCGTTAGACGCAAAATTTCTATGCAAAAATTTGTGAACTCGAAGTCATAGAAAAAATATGTACATAAACAAAAAATTAAATACCACAACTTTCCCCTTCTTGAATAGACGTGCAATGCATACTTTGAAATGAAACAAGATTAACCCGATCGTTCTAGTGCACAAGCCAAATTGAAACTTTTATATTGCTCAAAATTCAGTTCTTACATTTTCTTTGAAGAAAGTACGAGTCAAATTTTACTTCCGAGTAAAATTTCTCGAAAAGTGAGCCCTATTCGTATGCGACCCGTCCAAATTTGAGTACAAAAACCGGACGTTATAAATTTTTATGGATCAGAAACCGCCCCAAATGTTACAGGTTCTTCAAAGGTTATTCAAATAGACACTTATTACTTCCGAATTTCCGTTATCTATTGATTGAATAATTCCAAGGGTGATTCTTTACATCTCCGTACAAAATAAACGTCATAATTTACACACATACGAGCAAGAGATCTGAAGCTAAAAAATCGAACTTTTGCCTCGACTTCAGCCAATTGTGGCTATGTTTAAATCAGACGCTGTCCACAGCCGACTTCCAGATAATTCCTAGCTTTCAAGGACGCGAATCTAATAACTAGGCAAGGTTAAAAGTAAGGATTTATAAAAAAAACTTTTGTAATCAGAATAGAAAGGAGAACGACGAGACATCATTCCTTCACACTAGTTTATTCGCGCAGATCACAGATCACTCCCTCCGTCCAGCATGAAGCAGGGCTGGTCTTTACTTCTTTGCTTTCTTCTTTGTCTGTAAAAGAAAAATAATGACTTAGTATCTGCACTTATTCAAGACACTGGAAATTACCCAAATGTTATTCGAAAACTTACTGAAGATTAGATTATTAGTTGACAATTCCTTATCCACATGAAATGTGATTACAAGACAGCGAAGTGACGAATTGCCCGTTAAGTTTGAACTCGAGAGAACGGGCAACCTATGGAAAAAGTGTTTCCACACTAGAACCCCTGCGCACAGAAACACCAACTTAAAAATGATAAGGGGAGAAAAACGAAGGTATAGGAAAGGTGTGAAAAAAAATAAAGTGGGCGCAAATGATAGAAGTTTCAAAAGCATATCTATAGTTGAGGTAACACAATCAGTCCCCACAGCATACGACAGAAGAACGTTACTTATTTAACCCTACAGCCAATCCTATCCGAGAGGAAGATGTATTGACAGCTGCATCGAATGAATGACTAGGAGATCGAAGGTATCAGCTGACGGCGTCACGGACGAATTCAACCTACGACCCATTCATGACGCTGTTGATACGCGAGCAATGCTAATGCAGAAAGTAGTCATTCTTTTTTCATTTGTACTGAATAATCATGGCAGAAACAGTCTTGCACGGAATATACTTCATTTATAGTAATAAGGCTACCACTGCACCCAACAGCCGATAAACAGGTGCATAGGGCAGTGGAGCCCCCGGGGCACCGATTCGGACAGTGTCCCCAAAAGATAGGAAAAATTGAAGACTCAAGATTTCAACTCATTGGCCACACCAGTGTCAGTTTTCCTAACTCGAGCATTTGTATACCGCCCGTAATCCGTTGAGTCACTAATTCAAAGTCCCGCTTGAGCCTCCAATGATTCTTCTGTAGTGCGTAAGTATCGGAAGCCAAGGGAAATAATTCAACGCGACTACGTATATCCAATAACCGTGAGAATTGCGAAATTTTTCGTCCGTTTCGTGTCTCTTACAAAAGCCGGGAACCGCAGCTAGCATAACAATAGAACGCTGAAGCTCAGTGGACGACGGGGACACATTAGGTACAGCTGGTAGTGAAAAAATAAAATTTGGCAAGGCATCGGTACAACTTGTTTTGGAATTTTCGATATCGAACTCAAAACTTGAAGCATTTCAAACTGTCACATATCTTTTATTATTTTGTTCGTGGCTCTAGAAGCCAGCTCCGAGCGTTGGTGACTGCTGCGGTATTGTAACTTGGAAGAGTTAAATCCGAGTTAAAACGAATCGTAAAAGTAAGCGAGATGAAGTTGCGACTGCTGCAGTATCCTAGGTACTCTTTTGATGGAGTTACATTCTTACATCCTACTTCAATTCAACGAATAAGAGTGAAATGGAGCTAATCTCGAATGTCAATACCGACATTAAGAAAAATACCCTGAACACTAACGAGTTGCTGCTCAGCAGCCGCCAAAACGTACAGACAAGCTTGAAAGTGCAGCAAGCACCCTTACTGTAATCGAGGAAGTGCTCAATATCGTACTTGTGCTATACATACAAATCATATATTAAGCGTGAAGTCCGAATTTGCAAATATGATTTTTTCGACTCCTTCACCATACGCTGAAAATTAGGAACATGCTGCACATACATGACTCGGAAATATGATCGAAAATACACATTTAAATAAATTTCTCGAAATCAAAAGGCGCAACATAACTTACGAAAGTGAATTGAGCTTTCCAGCGGTTCAAAATTAAGTCCACCGAGAGGTTGATAGGAAATTTCTAGTAATAAAATTGAAATGTTTTAAAGATACGTGCAAGTTCCCACGATGCATCCAAGACGACCCTAGGACTCCAGGAACGGGTTGGTCCTGAAGTATTGTAAAAGCAAATGCTGGTGAAGAGTAAAAATTTCCCCATAGATTCTAGAAATTATGATCTCGTGTCACGTTCACAGAGACGAGATGCCGGTAGCTATGTTAGAGCGAGAGCGAGTGTGCACCTATCACGACTGTCGGTCTCGTGCGTAAGATACTGAACGCGAGTAACTGTAGGCCAGGTTTATATTGATCACCTATGTGACTCAAAAAACTAGTCTTTAGCCAGATTAATTAAGTACTCGGCAAATACTAAAGAAATGCCTTCATCTACTAGGCCTTGTGCGGAGGGCTTCCAGGAACACAAGGATGTTATTCACCCACACAAATAAATTGCGGAATTTTCGAGTTTCACGCGTGATCTTCATTCTTACATTCCTTGAAGGAACACGGAGCTCATCGGAAGCTTCATAAAACCGTTACAAAATTCTTGCTCGTGCTCAAAATCGCACACTTTTTTGAAATTATCAGCAAGCATTTCTTTTTGGGAACATCATTTCCTAATCTGAATCCCTCAAATTACCGTACGCTTTCAGACAAAAGCATAGGAAGCTTTCGAGTAAACCAGTAACCAGCTGTGAAATTTATGTTGTAAACAATACCGGCAATTGCAGAGTGATGAGACCATCCCGAGTTAAGGCTAACAAGAACAACTTGTCAGCAAAAACTACACGAACACGTTCGTCTTTTTAATTTCAGCGCAATTTTGAAAGTTACAACTACCCAGTACCCACTGAGAAGAATCACTATCCAGAGCCTTTTACTTTGAACTTGGGAGCTCAACTTAGAAAACCTTTGCATAGAAAAGCTAACAGCACCCCTCTCTCCTCCTTCAGTCTCTCGACAAGACCTAACGACACCTCGAGTGAGACCTCTCGTTTACCAAACTAGACCACTCTTTCCTCTGGACTACGGAGCCTAAAACACGAACCCCAGCACCTCCATGACTGCGTCGCTACTCAGCGAAGTCTCTTCCGGCCCGCGGTAGACCCATTTCTTCTCACCGGTCCCATGTCCTCTTCTTCCTCCTCGACGTCGTCTTCCTCAGGCTCCAACATACCATCTTCTTCGTCCTCGTCATCAGGATGGACTGTGTTCTCAGTGGCGTGCGTGCCAGAAATGTAGACTGGTCCGGACCCGTGAGTCAGGCGGAAAGTCACGACTTGGTCCGTCAACAGGAGCTGGAGGCAACAAAAATGAATTAATGCACTTGGAAAATTAATAGAAACAGTGCAAAGAAGAAGCCCACAGTCATGAATCCGACATAACAAATAATAGGGCTTGCTCTTAAACATTAAATTTATATGGTCTCATTCAAAACTAGAGAACAAGGAACCTAAGCACAAGGTGCGTTTCCATGCAGGATTCCCTGCACATAGGAACAGGAAGTAAGAAATAAAGAGGAAGAAAAGAAAAAGAAGACATTGCAAAGGCTTGAAAGTTGAAAGAAGCAAAGTGGGCACAAAAGATAAAAGTTCAAGAGGCTTATCTATAGCTGTGGTAACTAATGATTGTCCCTCTTGGAGTCACCGTCCTTATAGCATACAATAGACAAACGTACTTTAATTAACCTTAATGCCTATTTTATGCTTTCCAAAGGGAACTGTTTACTCAATTCATTCAACAAATGAATAGTCCACATAGAGTTGCCTGTGGATAGTAAAAATCCTCTAACAATTTGTAGCATTCGATGAGATATGTGATAGATAATACAACTTACCAAACATGATGCTTCTCAGTTGCAGGCCTTACCCCAGCATCAACTGATACACATTTTACACTTGAGTGAAGAGGAAAACCTAGTGCCAGGCGGACTCAAACCTGCAACCACTCTAACCACAGTCAAGCATCTCACACACCAGGTCTACCACTATAGCTTGTGTCAAAAACCAACCACCAATACTGAGAGTATTTCATATCAGCATCTGTTAACTAGCTCCCCACTAAAATGAGTCCAACACAAAATGAACTGAGTGGAACAGTATATATTTGGCAAAACTCGCCTCAAACATTGTGAATAAAACGACATTTGAAATGCCATGTCACCTTCATAGATGCATATCTATTCAAACAGCCAGACATAACCACTCATAAAAGCCTAGTCACATACATAAATAAAATTGCCAGTTAAAGTACACTTCAACAACAGCAATAGAGGCACCTTGCACCCTAATCTAGGAGCAAAAGAACTTACACAACAACCAAGCCACGAGTGTGAAACTCACCTCTGTGGGGACAGTGCACACTCCTATGCTGGCAAAGACAGGGGCCTTCATCTTCTTGTTGTTGTATCCAACTGCTTCCATTTCAACAACTTGGAGCTCACCGTCCTTGCAGCCAGGTCCTACAACGGCCTGCACACCAACAAATAAAAATAATGTGTTCAAATTCAAATTCTACAATGGAAATTAACATTCTAAAACATTCATCATACAAAATAACATCCTCTTACATAAAATATGGGTTTTGAGTTTTCACTCAGAATAATTTTTACAGCATCATTAAAGACTGCAATTTTCTAAGAAAGACTTGTCTCACAATAACCATTAACCAACAATTTAATGCCATTAGTAAACATTTCAAGCCCAAAACATATGCAAATATAACAATACATCAATCATACCTTAGGCTATTAGGTTTTAAACTTTTCTCATTGATAAATTTACATAAAAAATTGGTGTTATGGTTAAGACTATGATGAAGAAAAATTAAAATATTCAAGGGCATAATTTTGTTGCTAATCAAGAATGTGTGCTAACTTCAAAATCAATTAAGAAATGAGCAAACTTCAAAATCAATTAAGAAATGAGCAAACTACACACAACTATGAAAGCATAATTTAAAGAAGCCATACATACCTGCCGGACAGCAAGTGTGTGGTTCACAATGACCATGTCATCTGTGTTTTCTGTAGAGAGGCCATCCCATTTGTACTCTTTATGGTCAGCATCAAGGGTTATGGCTGAAAAAGGGCAAGGTAAGAACTTTATCATAAATGGACCAATGTAAAAATGATGCAAGATGGAAATAAATGATAATTGATATGATAACTGATCAATAAATGATAATAAATGAGTAGTGTATCTCTTTCATTGCTAGAAAAGTGTAAAGGGTCTCAATTATGACATGAAATTTTTTTCAATTAAATTGAACAGGGATGAAAAATAAATAAAAATCTACAATAATATTTAGTCTGGTAGATATCAATCTGCTTAAAACATAACCTTACCTCATTCAACATAAAATGCAATTCCTATTCTCTGTCTGTATTGAGTTTTAACCATCATTTACAATATCATAATCTTCCAGTAACATTTTGCTTGTATGTAGCATCAGGCCTTCCTACAGTAACAAGAAAGGACTGAAAGGATACGCAGGCTAAAGAAAACACCTCTTTTCAGAATGTCACATTAAAGCCCAATTATCTTTTCCCAGAGAATATAAGGAAACTAGTTTCTGGTATCAGTTCTCAGGTCAGTCATAGGGACAATTCTTCAGATTGGAGAAGAAAGGGTGAAGCATTCTAACAAAAAACACAGTCAACTGTAAAATATGACAGCAAGAGCCATATAGTTTTGGGATGTTTCTCAGTCACTGGAATTGGAAGCATTGTAAAGATCGAAGGAATCATGAAATAAGACAAATAAGTCTAAAATTTTCAAAAAAATTTAAAGCAGTCTACCAAAGCACTCGTTATGATCTTTCAACATGATAATGATCCCAGGTATAAGGTTAAATCTGTTAAGAAATGGTTAGAAGAAAATGGAGTTAATATTTTGCTATGGCCATGCCAAAGCCCAAATCTCAATCCAATCAAAAATTTGTAAGGAGATGTAAAAATATATCAATACCAGAAAACCTATAAATTTTGAAGTACTGGAAGAAATAGTAAAAGGTAGGTGGTCTGAAAAAAAACTTGAAATGAACTACAGAGAACACCTGGAATTAGTTATCAAAAAATAAGCCTCATAACAGGCTATTTAAATAAGTAGAGATAAATGAGAACATGGTTTATTTACTATTATTTTTAAATATTTTCACGATAAATATTTCCAAAGTACTTTAATTTTGTATTCTATTGCCAAACAATTTTAAAACTTTTACTATAAGCATTGCTAAGAAAAGTAGAAATAAATATTAAATTCACCGCAGCCAATTGCACTGAGCATCCAATTCATCCCACAGCCTTCATTTTGGATACACATTTTTTGAGTGAAACATTTTTATATGGGTCTATGATGAGGAAAATTTTGTAAAAAATTTGTTCATTTTGTACATCTCATCTCTTGATCCTGTGCTTCCACTAGCTAACATTAGAGTAGTTAGGTTTACATTAGGATAGGTTAGAACTGCTTTGTTAATTTGACTCGATGAAATGTGATACCTGTACTTGAATATGTGAAATTGTGGTCCAAATTTCTGTATAGTTTGAGCATTGTACATTGTATACTATGAGAATGATTCAAATATTTTTCAGTATAGCTTTTTCTATGCTTTGAAATCTTTTAAAATTAAATTTCTGCCACTCAAAAAGAATTTCTTACTCAATACATTAAAATAAAGGCTGTACAATGAATAGGATGTTCTGTATTGGCCACAGTTAAGTAAATGACCTAAGAAGCCCATTGATAGATTCAAAGATAATTCAAAAATGAAACAAGGGTAATGATAATTTTGGAAATAACTTTAGGTTAGGTTAGATTGGTTAGAATATTTTTGTTCTGTTAATTGGCATAATTTAACTTGCAAATATCAGTCAGCATAATGGTGTTTCTTTTACTGTTCTCAGTTCCATGGTACAGCTAACATTTTATCATTATTGAACCAGAATTATTTTCTGAGAGGTAGAAACCTAGTTTTAAAGTTTCAATGCACAAAAAGTTATACTGAAATTTATTTAAATTATTCCTCTCCTAATATATTGAAATATCACCTAGTCTACAGAAATTTGAGTTACATTTTAAACTCTTAATCATAATGCATTTTGTATCAAGATGAAAATCCTTTTCTGACTTACACTTTTCTAATGTAATCTAAGCATAACCTTAGCTTAACCCCAACATAGCCATAATGTAACTGGAAGGAGGTACAAGAGCAGAAAACAGGTTTTATAGTATAAACTAATTTTCTATCATTTTATCATCATAAACCTCTTAAAATTAAATTTCCACCTCTCATAATATAATCCTATTGAATGACACTGAAATAAAGGCCATACAACCACTAGGACACTGTGCAGTTGGCTGCAGTGAAGTAAATATTAAACAGCAGAACTATTGAAAATGTGGCCCTTAAGTAGATTTAGCAATAATTAGGTTGTGATGGTATGTGAATGCTTTCAATAACTTCTCAAATACTTCCAATGCTTCAAACTTTCCACATAAAGTTTACGCAAATCATTAAAACTACTTTCCAATGATACCAAATTACAGGCTGTACATTGAAAATATGCTAACTTCAAGCAGAAACCTTGCATCAAATGCTATTGCCAAAATGCTATCAGATATTGATCAAATAAATTTATTATTCATGATGTTCAAAGTACACAATATGGAGTAATATATGAAAATTAACTATTCCATATGACTAACACTAATGGTTTCAATTAAGGTGCATTCATTGAAACTGCCAGATCATTTGAAAAATTTAAGTAAAAATCAGTTTGAACGGCCATTCAGTAACAGATCCAGATTTATTTTATAATAAGTAGACTATTTTCTTAATATGGTAAAACAACTTTCCAAGTTTGTTAAGTTTAACTTGTAGTTTACAATGTTGTCAAAATTTAGTTTTCTAACCCAGAATATTTAGAAAACCACCCTGTGGAAGAGACATTAGTAGGCCTAAAAAAGAAGTTTATGGACATAAAAAACTGTAACTAAGGCTTGAATAGCATTTTGAAACTCTTTGACTATCAAATTTTGATGTGTACATTCTACAAATACCCACAACCTAAAATTTGACAACTTTAACAAGCTTTAGACTTCCACTGACCTAATAACTGACATTTTTCATCTTCAAACGGTCTATGTCTCTATGAACAGTTTTGGTGAGAACTTTACATACATGTACATAAAGATCAATCATACGACTTACCCCAAAAATATGACTTTTCCGAAGATGCAGCCATTACTGTTTGTGCAGGAGCCTCCAGATTGGCGAACAAGCAAAGCAAAGTATTCAATCTAAATAGGAGCAAATGAACCAAATTACTCTACACACGTGGGAGCGGCAAAGCGGTAGCGTCACAATTCGCGAAGGTGCAGCGTCTAAATGCGCTTGATGTGATACTTTTTCTGTAAACACGATCTTGCAAAATGATTTCTCAGAATATTTTTATTTCTACTTCCGGTTATAGTTTAATTATTACTTTAAATTTCCTCGATAGTCTTTGCTATTTTTATTTTATTATAAAGATATAAACTCAGCACATTTGATCATTTTACTACCCGGTAACATTTCTACTCCAAATTAATCAAATTATCCAACTATTTTTTATTTAAACAAATATCTTTTCATTTCAAGTATTCCTTCTTCTGTTCTCACAAAATCTAATTTTGCAAGATATCTATACACAAATATTACTTAGAATCTCAAAATATATATTTATATAACTGTGAGCTGTACTACACCAATATAAATAAATTATTGTGTAAAGATACAAATAATTTTAATAAATATGGGCTCTGAGAGCAATTAAATTGTTACGTAAAATTCTAAATAATTTAGTTAAATATTTATGCTCGATTCCATCACACCTATATCAACAAAGTTATGCTCAGGAAAAACTTGGAATATTAGAGCTATAAATAGTGGCTTTCCTTTTAAAAACGATTTATTTTTTACGTATTAGAGTTAGTTTCATCAGCATTAAGCTCCTTCGTGTTTTAATATGAGGTGTTTCACTGCTTAAATTGTTATAAATAATACATTTTATTGAAAATCGTAGCTAATACCCCTGTTCTCAGAATATGCATTTAGTTGTCTTATGCCTCGAGCATCGTCCAAGAGCTATTGGGTGTGGATTCTTTTAGGTGGAAGTTTCAAGCGGTTGTACTGAAGCATGCGGTAGCATGACATTCTTAGCCGGTCAATGTGAAGTAAGATACTGATAAAAGATCATTAACGTAACTCTAAAATTTTTCGAACTCAATACACTATCAGAGTGTGCTAAAAATTCAAACGTTTTGCACGGCGTTCTACATTAATTTAAACTTCCATCCAGAGGGAAATAACCGAGTTAGCTAACCGAATTGCGCAAAACGATGTTCATAGGAGGACCGAGTTAGACAAGGTAGTGGCGAGAGTGGTAACGAACATTCGCCCCTCCCGTTCACCACCTGGGGATGACCGGTGTTGCCCTAGTACGCCCCCTTATCGTTCTTTTAACCGCAGTACTAGCTGACCACGCTCAATGACGCACACAGACTCGCGTACCGGGGGTGAAAGCGAACTTTGTTGTTACCATCATAGATTTAGGGACTAAGCTCGTAAGTGCGCATCCCGTTATTTTTCCCCGTTATAGCCAGTTCATCTCGGGGAACGAGCCGAGCAACGCATATCCGCGAGTACTACGTTGCCCCAATCTGAAACGACTCGCCTCTTGATCCTTAGGGACCCCTTAACCAGTTACGAATTCTTGGTAGACACCGGTTCCTCACTTTCCATCGTCTCGGCTACTTCCGCCGATCGCGGGCGCTTAGAGGGAGTTAACAACCTAGTGGCTGCCAATGGCTCACCAATAACATGTTGTGGCTTCACAACAAGCTCGTTGGGAAAAAGACGGGAGTTCAGGTGGGATTTCCTTGTGGCTGACGTTGAGTATCCATCATTGGGTGCAGATTTCTTGGCGAATTTTGGGCTCGTTATTGACCTTAAGAATAATAAGTGTATAGTAGACCCCCAAACGTTGGTAAAATCGATTTTATCTACCACCGAGGTACCTCCGGGTGCCCATTTTATATCCGTTACGATAGATACCACGTGCCCTTATCAGTCCGTACTCCACAGTGAGGAATGAGGAATGTGTGGTTTAAACTTCCTTTTCCAAAGGAAATACTCCGTGGTCACGTGAAAAGCCTCGCCTGAGAGAGGCTCGAACCCTGGTCCTCTCGGCTCTGAGGCCATCACGCTAACCACTACGCTACGGAGCCCCACACCATGGAATAGTAGTAAGTAGTAAATGGAAGAGTCTCATACAAAGCATGTAGCAATCGGTTTTCCCACCAGTAAGATTACGGCCTTAAAATTAAAATGTGGAAGTCGTCTAATGAAACTTCTTATTGGGATCAGTAAAGCCTTGAGCATTCATCATGAATGAGACGTGGAAAAACTTGCGATGACGGCTTTAAGTTCTTATAAAGCTTAACACAACTACACGTCGCAACTTAAGAGGTGTAGAATCAGCTCGTTCCAGGTTCCAGAGGCGAAATCGATGCTGTGACTGAAGCTAGTGGTAATTTCTTTATGCGAAATTCATTAATGTGTTTTAATTGTCAATGCCATTAAAATATATTCTTAATACATTTATTGTTAACGTTACCAACCAACTTATAAGGAACTCAATTTTTCTTAAAACACCCTCTGTAGACCTGTAGACAATCAAGGCTCACTAAAGTAATGTATATACACCACAGGCAAATGATACGTCTAGATTCTGCTTCAAGGTTTTTTATTCGAGGTATTATTAAGGGTAGTTCATATTGTCATTCATAAAATCTATCTATGATAGCTTTGTGATGTAAAAAATGGAAAATTTTCGAAAGTCATAATTTTTCCATTTTATATGATAAATATGTAATTAACTTTCGTGTTTTATTAGGTGCTCTAAATAAACCTAATATCCAGATGAAATATTTTTCCAAACGAATTAAATATCCAGAGTTTTGAAACTTTACCCTCAGCGCTCATACATACTCAGGTCGTAATAAACTATACAAAAATATTTCAAGACTTGATATACAAAAAATTTTATATAGAAATGTTATATCCATTGATCAGGAATCACACATTGTGTCATGTAATATGTTAGTCATACTTGACTAATATCTCAGATACCTGTAAGGCCAAACAGAACAAATAATGGCTTATGAATACATATGGAAAGCATAAAATAAGAATTCCTAGAATTTAACCAAATTTGTTAAAATTCAGTTAAAGTTTACAATGCGTATAGCTCTGTTGATCGAAGACATGCCAAAAATCGATGAAAGTGAATGTACTTATAGACGAATAAAGTCGTCCTTGAAGTTTTTGTTTGTACTATTAAACTCCTATAATTTTCTGCTGCTTATTCTTCTATAGAACTGAATACTGTATAGATTATTCTCAGCTGCGAGTTACAAAACATTTATTTCGAAACAGGCTGATTTTCAGTGCGGAGTTTCAGGTCGTGTTGGGCGTTGATCATTGTTGCACCACAGCCAACGGCGATCATTGACGCTCGTTGAAAAGTGACTTGTGGAGGAGTACATAATTCTCTATCAGGATGGCTGATGCTGAACAAAAAGGAATGCAGCTTATGGCTGAGGCAGAGAAAAAACTTTCATCTTCGAAAGGGTTTTTAAGCTCTTTGCTAGGGTAAGTTGACTTTTTTTAGATTTCTTGTGAAGAGAGGCCCTTTTTGCGATGTTGTGAGTTCCGTCACAATAATTTCTAATTTATATTTGAAAGGATTTTTTTTTTGTTGTATAAAAATTTAGTTCATAATGGGATTTCCGTTTATTTTCCTAAGGAAGTCCTTAACAAATTTTGAAAATTTTTCAATTTTCCTTGTTCAACAGCTTATTAGGTACTTTGATTTTAAGTGTACATACATACATATTACAAATTTGGATAAAATTGTATATTTTGTTGCTGATAAACCTATCTAATCTCTAACTTTAATCTTCTTTCCCTATATTAGACAATTAAATGCGCTCAGTGCTCTAAATATACTACAAATTACTTGTATATTTGAATAAAACACTATATTAACTTGATCTACTTATGGTTATGCATGAACTGGGTAGTGAAAAAAAAATCACTGAATCATGACTAGAAAGGGTTCAAATTATAATTTTACATATAATCCTCCTTTATTTTCAATGAAGTGGTAATAATGCTTGTATGAAATGTACATAGTTAAATGTTGAACCCAATAGACTAAGCAATCACACTTGAATGTGAAACCAACCTAGTATGAATTTGGATCCAGTGAAAAAGCTATATTTAATGTGCTAATATATCTATGTTCAAATTTGTATAATGTCAAATTTAATAGAAAAGGCTGAATGACTACTGTTTTAGAGATTGATTTGTTTCATGTAATAACAAAAATTGAAGACATAAGAAAAACAATCAAAGTAGAATAGATGAGATAAGATAGATATAAAAAATAAAATATTATTTGCAATGAAAATTCAAAGTTATCTAAAACGGAATTTTGTAAAAAGAATATTTTATGAGCATTACTAGTTACTTGTTGGCTTATGATAAGATTTATGCAAAATAAGTCCATAAATTCTCATAAATTCTTATGTACATTTTACTGCAGGCCTAGCAGTTGCCAATCAGCAACCAATCTTCCTTTCTCATGTTCATTAGGCACCAAAATGTAAGCCTCTTTGCTTGGGCTGAATGGCAAAAATGACGTCTTTTTAAAATGTGTGACATGAACATCCAAGTTCAATTATGTTAACTGCATAGCTTAAAATTTCTTTGCTATTAATTTTGATGTGTTAATTATATTCATGGATTTAATTTACCTTGGGTAATGTGTTTTAAGACTTCTAATAGATTTTATTAGGTAGAAGATTTATTGAACAATTCCATTACATCAGCCACCAATGCTACTGCATATGAAACAAAAATATTTTTTTGGGCTTCAAAAAATTTCATTTCAATAGCACTCAAACAAATCATTGTTAATTGTTGTTAAATCACAAATGTTACTTTCTTTGGTTATGTTCTGAGTTATGAGAAGTAGAATGATTGTAGAGAAAACAGTGATATATAACAATAAATGCTTTTTTAGTATAAAATGTAGGTCTTCTTGATCTGCGGCTGTAATTCTCTCTATAAACATTTGACGCTGGTATTTGTGTTTAATATAAAGCCCTGTTGATGTGCTTGTATAGTGTCATAAAATTGTTGTGATTGGTAATCACTCCAAATACCATATTACTGACTGGATATTTAGTTTTCATCATTCATAATAGGTATGGCTTTTGGAAACATAGGCTACACAGCAAGCCAATGATTCTTTAAGTCCAGTATGGGATTCTGGCAGAATCACACACTGAAATCATCACGGATATCTGATGAAGATGTTTCAGTTGATTTGAATTCTTTGCAGCACAATATTTCCTCCTGTTTTTCAAGGCTTGGGATAAGAATTAGCCCTTCCAGTGTGTAAGAGAAGTATTAAATATCTACAACACTGCTTGCCTGAAGAGAAACTTGAGTTTCTAATGCCCCAGTCTATGGACTAGATTAACCTGTAGGAATTGCTGTCAATTGTGGCCTGAATCTTATCAAGAAATTTGGAAGCTTTATTTATCAGAACAAGCAGAGGACATTTTCTGAGCTGCCATACCTTTTTAGTTACCATTGGATTCATCTAATTTATTTTTAAATTTTGCTACTGGCTTTGGGTTGACAATTATACACTCTGAAGTGGTCTAATTGCTGCTTCTGACATAAATACCTAAAGCAAATATTGTCAAGGGCTACTTTACTCACAGGCAAAGCCCAACTGAATCATACTGTGCTAACAATGAAGTCTGAAACAAATCCCAAGCAGCTAAGTTTTAATTATAGAAGGATAATTTATGTATCACACCCTACATTTCTGTGAATATTGTTACCTGTCCAGTTAATGTAATATTATTCTTCTATATCTTAATATTCTGCTAATAAAGTGATCTTAATTGTCCTAAATGTTTCAATTTTTCTGTATTATTTATTAAATGAAAAAAATGCATATAAATGATTTCCCTCAGTTGCTTAAAAGCTTAAAAAATAAATTTCTCCATTATGTCATGTTGAACCCATCCTGTTATTCCTTAGAGGTATCAGTTTCCATTTCACAAAAATATCTTGTGTTTTTCTTTAAAATGCTGTGTTTTTCTCAAATAATGGTAAATCTTCAAATGTTTAATATACTACACTTCATCAGGGGTGGTGGCAGCAAGGTTGATGAAGCCATTGAGCTTTATCTGCAGGCTGCCAATAAGTTTAAGATGGCGAAGCAGTGGGGCAAGGCAGGTGGAGCTTTCACTGAGGCAGCTACCCATTACCAGAAGCAGGACAGTAAGCTCGATGCTGCAACCAACTTTGTGGAGGCTGGAAATTGCTACAAAAAGTCTGATCCTCACCGTGAGTAATTTGAACAGTGTTCTCATGCTTTGTCTTGGTTAAGCTAGAATCTTTTATGCTTGACTATCTATCATTACTGTGCTCAAAAAAGGTTTACTCTATCTTCCACTGAAATGATTTAAGACTGAGATTCGCTTCAGTCAGACTTAAAATTTGCTACATTGGTTTCAATCTGGCTTTGGCAAAGCATTTATGTAATTTTGTAAGTGATGGTAGCTCACTGTCTATGTTTGCTGTATGCAATCTATGGCTGAAACTCCTGAATGTTTTATTGCAGATATATTAAGATGACTGAAAACTTGAGCCTTAACTTAAAACTTTAGTGTTCAATGTCTAAATTGTCTATTTTTATCTATAGTCAGTATCTATGAATATTGTATATATTCATTGTACTTGTTTAGCATATTTGCCAGTCATTTGTTTAATAATTTTTACACTTGCTTGAATTGTAGTAAAAACTGAAAAGTCATGAAGCCAAATAGGAATTCTCTCCTTTCTTTTTTATGTTTATTGAAATAAGCCAAATGTCAGCAGTAAATTAATGGTGCATAATGCTTGGAGGAAAGTTTGAGTAATAATGTGCTTTGCTTGGCTTTACTGCATCAGGACAGAATTTTGGTTTTACAATTTAGTTATGGAGTGATATTTGAAAATACTTGAAGGATGTTAATTACTGTTTTTACATAGAAATTGTTTTCAAAGTTACTGAAAAAATTTCTAGGTTTCTCCAAGCCCTTCCTTGAAATGTTAACGAGACCAAAAAATTTGACAATTGAATACAAATTGAATACTTCGTATATTACTGCAGGTTGCAGTAATATATGAAAACCAGCACTTAGGCATTTGATTTTAGTATTGAAATTCTGCTTCTTGAGACTTTCTAAAGAATACTGGCTTATGGAGTTTTGTAAACTCGGTTGAACATTTATTAATAGTTTCTGTGATACCACTTTTTATCACACAGGTGAATACTGCTTTTGGGTTAAGTGATGAGTGAGGTTTGTTGTAGCCAATTTTGTCATGTGATGTTTCTTCCTCCTGACTCACATTCAGAGGCTGTAAGCTCCCTATTGAAGGCCATTGAGATCTACACAGACATGGGCAAGTTTACCATGGCTGCCAAACATCACCAAACAATTGCTGAGGTTTACGAAACTGAGGCAAGTGTGAAAAGTTTTAGATGTACGGTCAAACTTATCATCAATGGACTTATCGGGGGGATAGATTGATACAAAAGTTTTAGATGTACAGTCAAACTTCTCATCAATGGACTTATCGGGGGGATAGATTGATACAAAAATTTCGCATAGAACTATTTTGTGCTTGAGTTTGAGTCATTCTGGGCAATGGAATATGTATCCAGACTGGCAGATTTTGTCAATTGTTGAACATAAATATGATGTGTCCATATGTGAGAAGTTCTACTGCACAGCAATTTCTGTAATTATGCTCTGGCTATTATGGTCAATTGAAAGATTTGGATGTCAGTTTCGATCTAGTCCATTACCAGATTGATATTCACCTATTTTTTAGATCTTTTTAACTAAAATGATTAGCATAGCAAAAAACGATTATTTACAGCACATTCAAAGCTTTTAATTTGTCCAGAAAGTGTGGGGCATTTTCTATGTGTGAACAATGATAATCTGTATTTTTGGAGATGGTGAATATTTTGCGAGTTGTCCCTGTGAGGAGGAACAGCATAGGCAATAGGGTTAGGTTTGTCAATGACATGCTATGGGGACTGGTGACCCTAAGGAGCACTGTTCAGTTGCCTGAGCTATAGACAGGCTTCCAGTACTTCTATCATTTTGATTTAGGGGGCCCACTCTACTTCTTTCTATTTTCCTTCTTTTTTTGCTATCCCTTCATAATGCTGTCATCTTTTCTTCCTTTTCATTTTTAACTTGCTGTCTCTATGCATGGGTGATTCTGTGTGGGAGCACACTTTGTGCATTAATTCTCCATTTTTAATGGTCCACACTAAATGGTCTATTCTTTTCACTTGCTTATTATTCCATTTCTTGTTGATTGAGAGCTTTATTGCTCCATTTTCGCCTTTTCTAAAAAAAAAGTTTCCACTCAAGTATGAAATTTTTTGCCATCCATTTTAATAGTTAATAAAGGGTATCTAAAACTGAGGATCCATGAAATTTAGTTATGAACAACTAATGCTCATATTCAAAGTATAAATTATGTGTTTGGAATATATGCAATTAGACGCAATATTGTTTTGTTAGATTATATAATAAATGTTTACTTTAAAATCTCTTGAGAGTTACTGAACAACCAACTGAATCTAAATTATATGTGATATATTTCATGTGCCGATTGTTTTTAGCAGTAACTATTTTATCTGATCAATCTACTTGAAGTTTTGACTTTTGGACGAGCTGTTATCAACAATTCAATGCCATCACTATGTGATTTGTGAGCAATTTTTACAGCATGCTTAGGTCAAAGGTGATATTTTTGAGTATTTAAAATTATGTTGCACAGGCCTGCATAACTTCTTTTTTATAGCTATCAATTGCATCACATTAGAAGCAACACATGTACCATCTTGTGAGTCATGTCTTGGGATTTTTTTTATGTGTCACAAGAACATCTGCATGGTCAAGTCAACATGTCCTCTTGATGTTTTCAAATCAAAGCATACCAAATTCTAAAAAGTCAACATGTCCTCTTGATGTTTTCAAATCAAAGCATACCAAATTCAAAAAGTCAACATGTCCTCTTGATGTTTGCAAATCAAAGCATACCAAATTCAAAGTCAGGAATATTAGGACCCAGTAACAAATGCCTTGGATTGGCAGTGTCGTGCTGTGATGCATCACGATTGTGTCGGAGGAGATTGAGACACTTCACTTCCTAAGTAAGCTCTCACCTCAATCACGAGTTTCTAATCTCGGGAATGATTACTGGTGTACTTCGCACATGTTAAATGCAACATTGTGCTTTATGGCTAAGGTTTAGTTTGAGAAATTCTTGACGCTACTTGTGTGTGTGCAGATTGCGGACATAGAGAAAGCAATCCAGCATTATGAACAAGCCTCGGACTTCTTCAGGGGGGAAGAGAACAACTCTTCTGCCAACAAATGTCAGCTCAAAGTGGCTATGTTTGCTGCAGAGACTGAGAACTACAAGAAAGCCATCAACATTTATGAACAGGTATGTCTTAATGAATTGCATTTTTCTAGTCTTAGAGGTTATGTAAAAATAATTTTTTAATCTATCCTCGCTATACAGGGTGATGCAAAAAAAAGAAACTCATTTTTAAATTAGTGTATTTTACAAACTGTTATACTAGGCCTTCTCTTGGAAGACTGTGAAATGTTGACATTTTGAGCATATTTCTTTTAAAATTCATGAGGATACCTTAAAAATTGTGAATTTGGCAGCACATCAAATGAAT
>VOMN01025162.1:0-34280 GCA_014899125.1 Orchestia grillus
TAAACCTGTACCTGATGTAAATTACTTGCGGTAAATAAAAGTTTCTAAATGTTTCCAAAATGTTTCTAAATATCAGCGAGCTGATCAATGAGGCCATTTCCCACAGCCGTTTGATGATAGTGGGTACTATTATACTATAATTGAATGAGGCCATTTCATTCAGGTGTTTGATGATAGTGGAGATTATAATTGGATGAGGCCATTTCAACGTGGGAATAGCATGTTAACAATTTAACTCTCACATATGAAGTGCGAAAACAACCGAGAAAAGTTGTGGACACCACAAGTACGCAGAATGGAATGATTTCAATACCATGAACATTTTTTGATCGGATAATATGTATTTATTAGTATGTTTCCAAAGTCGTACGCTCTCAAATGAAGAAACTCAGGATAACGAATACTGTATTTTTTATCTTATATTAAAAAATGTTTTGACCAATTACGACAGACGAGGGCAAAAATATTATTTATTTTTAGTGTAGTAACCCTGTTTAGTCCGACAATACCAAAATAAATAAAAATTTAATATCTACTAAGCCACAAATTCAACATTACGTGAGAAGATGTTTCCGAATATTAAATAATTATTGGTAGTTAAGCCATCGATGGGTGATCAGAGGATTTATTCAAGGAGCTAGGAAACTTTTCACAAAATAATTTTCAGGGCAAAGATACACAATCCATTACCTTTTAGCTACCGAACACTTTTCCTTCGCATACTAATTTTCGCTGCTCTGACCCACAGTATATGTCAAATAAATCAGCCGAATTTCATTTTTAAAATCTTCAAAAAACTTGATAAGACGATAGGCGTAAAAATAACTTTAGATAAATTGTGCTGATGACAATTTTCGACTAGATTATTATGAAATTTGGTTTTGACGCATTATTCCGATGTGTGACAGCAAAGAGCCAAACAAAGAGGTGAAAATCGAGCGCAGGCGATAAGATTGGCACATGATCTCTTCGAAATAAAAACTAAGCTAGTTCTCCGACCTTAAAGGAGAAATATGAGGGGAAAACAATAGCTCGGTCTTCATCGTACCTCAAGAGGTCTTCATTCCCCCATGCCGCCTTTATTTCATGTTAATTTTGTTTACAAAGCGTCAAAAGAGATTCAAACCTCGGGCGCTAAATTGTGTGCGCTGAGTCCGCAGACTTGTTTGTTTTTGACGATTGTTGAGACTTCGGTTAGAAGGTTTCGAGAACAGCCTTTGTCTCCATGATGAAGGATCAGCTATTGAGGTGAAATTTATATATTTATACATCTGACGAGCCAAATTCTCAAGACTAAACACGATTCTACTTCTAAATCGTGAGCTTTTGAGAACGAAAGACGAGGATTTGCGTAACTTTTTTTAAGAAAGTTGAAAGAACTATCTCGATCTTACATGGAACGTTCAAATACAAAGAAAAGAGAGCACAAAAACATGGGTGCATTTCATTTCAAGTAGGGCACCAAATTTACCAGCTTCTCAAGTCACGTACGCTATGTATGAACTACGCATCTCACGTATGCCTTCACAACTCAGCACGGAACATGGAAGCCTAAGCTGTTCATAGGCAAAATGTGTTCATAGGCCAGTAATAAATTATGTAAGTTTGACTTAGCGTAAAAGCACTGAGGAAGATTAACTAATTTACCAGAACAGTGGAAGATCGACAAGCTTTCCACATATATTGACAAAGAGTACAATCCAAGTGCCATATCTTAAACTGACATGGATAATATTCAGTACCAAAAATTGTTTCCATCTTAATATAATTTTTTATGTTACATCCATGTTCAATTAAAGATATAGGAAATGTTTTTCACAGAATATTCCAAAGAAAACTTTCTGAAACGATTCTAGAAGAATGTACAAAACAATAAAGATATCTATATAAAATCATTTGAAAGCCGAAGCAATCTCAACAGAAATAACAGAACAAGACAAGCCACGTTAATCATAGAAATTATTTTGAGAAAGCCTAATTTCAAAGATTTCTGCCACTGTTCATCTTCAGTGAAGATGATGATGAAGATCATCAGTGAAGAAGGCCAGTGGCCGCGACGTTTAGAATTAGGTTTTATCGAAGTACATTTTTGCGATTGATGTAGCTTGTCTTGGTCTTTTATTCGTAACAAAGATATCATGTTTTAACGCAGCCATAGACGTCTAAACAACGAAGACAACATATTATAAGGCAGGTAAATTTTATAAACAATAAAGACGCTATATTCCTCGGATTATGATGTTATAGCCATTTCACTTAATTTGAGGTTCCATTACAAAAAAAGCTTGCGACTAAGAAAAATCGTAGCATCATTCCTGCATGACGTGTTATGACAAACGCGACACGCAAATGAATGACTGAAGGTTCATTGAAAAGCTCTTGCTCTAAGAGGCCTCGCAGAATTTGCTTCAGAACGCGGAAGCCAATCCTAGAGCGCGATGGGGGTGTGGGAGCATCTCGTGAGCACAATCACTGCTCCAACGATAAAATACCAACGTTTCTTCAGAAAATGGCTCAGACATGCCGAGTAAAATTCATGCTGCCAATTAAAAAAACATTTACTAATATACGCATGTTCTTTGAGCGTAAGTGGAACCATCATCGAGCGTAAAAACAGTTCTAGAGGTAATTCTTCGCATTCTCGGAATGATATATTAAGAGTGAATGGAGTTGTGCCGCATAAGTGGACGTGCTAGGTCTAAAGTAACCGCAAGTCTGCAGTACCATGAGGCCCGGCAGCATCTTGAGGACTGCGTCTGTCCAATAAGTTGACACAAAAAATATGGGGTCTCTGCTCAGGCGGCCTCTCACAGCATCGGCCTCCAGCTGTATTTTAAATGAAGCTTTGAAGCGCTCCTCTCTAGAGGCTTCACGAAGCAATCTCCTACTCATCGATTGCCTCTATCCGTTCCGTAATCGCATCACTTGCATCTCCTAATAGGATCCGATGCTCCATTACCAGCATTGATTTGCGGAAGCTTCCAAACGCTGTCCAGTGACTTGAGACACGCTCGTAGAAAACACGAGCGTCCATTGACACACGAGTTGAAGGGTGCATTTGAAAGGGTCCTGACAAAATCGACATCTTGGCGCAGGGGAGTAAGCCATGGAGACCATCAAATTGGTTTCAGGAGGAGCACTGAAGAATATGCTGAGCTACTTCGAATGTTCATAGGTTACGGTCAGTCAAGGTGCACTTTTACGATGGATCATAACACTTTAAGTAAGGAACATCCAATAGCAGCGTGTTGGTTCTCTTAAGAAACAAGGTCTAAACGAATAACCATTGCTCGAACTTGGGCAATGAAATTGTACGGATTGCAACGCTCGATTACCTGGAACCCAACAAGTTCTCCTCGCGTTCATACCGTACTCGATGGAGCGCGGGCAGCTACAATGGCTGCTTCAACTAAGAATAAGTATAATAGATGGGTAATTTCCATAAGCTTTTATCAAGCCAAAATTGCGCAAGCGTCTATAGAATACTCAAGTAAGAAGAACCGTATTTCCTGAGGTCAAGAAAGACTGCAAGGCATCGACGTTTGTCTCCATCATGCATAGAAAAATATTCCCTGGATTGCTGTTATAAAATTAATATACTCTCTCTTTGTAAAAATAAAATTGGACTCTGTGAAACACTCTTAAATTTTTGAGCATAACAATGAGAACGTGGAATAAACAGCAAAATTTTCTCCCCATAAAACGAACGAGTTACGGTGCCACGCAAAGAGGGACTGGAGGTGTCAGAGGCAAGAGGAGAATTTAGTTTTACTCGCGAGAACGCTCAACAAGGAGCTAATATCTCCCCAGAGACCAGAGTGATCTGCCTAATGCCCCACTAATTCATCGATGCTACAATCAAGGCGAAAATCTGAGAAGCCTCTGATCAGAGCCAAAATGATCTTCGAAGCAACAAGTGAAGTCGTAGATGTGATACGAATGTTTCTGATGTCACCAAAGTATCGCAGAATAAATTGATGAAGCCACAGTGCCATCCTACATAAATTAAAGAAGTCGTAGATGTGATACGAATGTTTCTGATGTCACCAAAATATCGCAGAATAAATTGATGAAGTCACAGTGCCATGCTACATAAATTAACTGACGGGGACCAGTCATTTCCGTAGTGCAAGGACGCTGGACTGTTCAGTTAGCATTGGAGCGCCGTACAAACTCACGCCATTACCAGTGGTCTTATTTAGCCTTCCCTTTCCCCGGCAGCTTTTCTGTTGAAAACGCATGATGTTGAGACGATTTTTTGTTCCAGACGTACGACTACACTCGGAACGGCTTGTAGCGAGAGAAGGCAAGGGAGAACTAGGAGGGGCGGTTCATCCATGTGGACGTATTGCATGAAGATGTACTAAAGTAAATGCAAGACTTTAACCGTATATGTTATCAAGCATATGAAGCGTAAAAAATACGAAACAGCTTTCTGTAATTCAAAACAAAACTAAGTCGTAAAATTTAAGATTATGATTATTAAAAAACGTAATTAAAGTCATTGATGAGCAAATAGGCTTATTTTCAGTCCGTTGCAAATAAAGGGATGAATTTGAGCGTACGATAACTGCAATGACGGATAATTAACTGCATATGCAACAAAAGATTTAATTGTTTGAATTTGTCACTGCATGCCGTAACTCGGTGAGTGACGATCAAACCACGGTAGATCCATTTAAATTAAATTTTCTCATTTCAGGTACCTTTAAAATCTACTTTGCCTTGTATTGTTACCTACAGAATAATAGTCTGAATGCTTGTGTAGGTAATCAATCGGCAGAAAGCATATGATCGCTCGTTATTTTACACTTTAGTGAGCTTAAAAACTTATGAGCATACACGTACGAGTTCCTCGTACACAAATCATTCCTGAAGTAATGTAGTACATCATAACACGCTTCGCGGGCATTTTGGTGTAGTGGTTAGCGTGATGGCCTCACAGCCGAAAGGATCACGGTTCGAGCCTCGGCTCAGGTGGGGCTTTTCACGTGACTGCGGAGTACTTCCCTTGGAAAAGGAAGTTTAAACTACACATCCCTCACCACACCAGTAGTAGTAAGGCATTGAAAACCCAACGTTGAAACGTGTTGGAATTAATAAAAGTTCTCTGAATATCTCGCTAAACTTTAAGAACAACTTGAACAGGCGTTCATACACCGTAGACTTTTACCAAAAGTTTTCTATGTCCAATAGGGTGAACTGTACGAAATAGTTTCCATCAAAGGTAATTTTTCCCATCTAACTTATATTTTGTGTATAAATGCAGTTTTACATAAAATACACGTAAGAAATCGAGTCCAAAAAACTTGATAATAACAGATCATGTAACTGAGATGCAAATTATTTAGGAAATATTAAGGTTCGAACTATGTCAATGGTATTTTCAACAAACGTTCGGATTCACGTAGGTAAATCAATAAGCGCTCATTGTTTTCAAACATTAAAACAAAATTTTTATCGCCACGAGTATTAAATCATTTGACAAACTACAGATATGGACTCCTTAACACAGATACGGATTGCTTAATTTCTTTATTTTAAAATTCAATTTCATGTATGGGCCTATATATGTTTCAATACGTTTAGGGCTTCCAATCAAAACAGTTTTCTAGATTAGATTGAATCATTAATTTATTTAAAGCTCCCTACCCACATGAAATACGACCCAAATAGAGCGAAAAAAGGGACCATTTGGTACGGACTTGAGAAAATGCGGGATCTATACTTAGGTGTGTTCCCACACATGATTCCCTGCACATAGAAACAGCAAGTTAAGAAGAAAGGAAAGGATAAAGATAAAGAATTATCAGAGAAGCAGGCATTCAAATGGAAAGAAGCAAAGTGGGCACGAAAGATAGAAGTTCCAAATGCCTATCTAAAGATGAGATAACCTAACAGCGTTCCTCTGCAGACCACAGTCCCCATACCATAAGCGAGACAAACCTAACCCTATCGCCTAGGGCCTATTCTGTGCCCCTTGAGGGATAACAGTTTTCAGAAGCATGCATATACATATTAAGATAAATATATCCAAACGCACCTGTAAAATAAAAGAATTGGCTGATGGCATGCCTTCGGCGGTATAGCTTCCTGATGAGCTAATTAATCGTTTTAAAATCCATGTAAAATAATTAATTTCATTTATTTTTTGTTGTGAGTGAATAAGACGCCTGCGAAATGTATGGTCCCTGGTAGAATATGAGGACCGCTGTACTATGCTTTGATAGCTCAGTATCCAAGGATCGCAAACATTACAGTAATGAACTGACATTAATATGTGAAATAAACCATTGTTATACTTTTCATCAGCACTTTAACAGACATCGCATGAACTGGTGTAAGAGTACTTGTTTAGACATTAAATTTTGCTTGTTCTTATTAAATCTTGCTCATTCTTAGTGAAATCTTGCTCGTTTTTAATTAAATCTCGCTCTTTCTTGATTCAACCTTACTCGTTCTTGATTAAATCTTGCTCGTTCTTAATTTAATCCTATCCTTTTTAACACAGATCTCGCTCGTTTTTAATTACATCTTGCTCATTCCTCGTAAAGCTCATAAAAGTCAATTTCCTAGAGTTACATTACATTTCCATGAGTGCAAACTTCTTTGTTGTATCGAAATACTTTTCGGCAGTGCGAATGTCTACCTACTTTTCTGTAGCGCATACGTGTATATATTTTTATGTAGTGTGGAAATACTTATCCGCAGCGAGGATGTCTACACACTGTTCTGCAGCGTGGATGTCTACACACTGTGCAGCGTGGATGTCTACACACTGTGCAGCGTGGAAATGACGCACTCGTAGCAGCATGAACTCTAGTAGGCCGCAAATAAGTATGTTTAAAATTCGCGACTCTCATCATATAAAACCAATACACAAATTTAATCCAAATTGACAGTCATTCATATGAACTGTATGTCCCCATGTGGTAGTAGCAGCAGCAGTAGTGCTAGTAGTAATAGTAGTAGTAGTGGTAGTAGTAAGAATAGCAGCGTTTCATGAAGGTCGCTATCAGAATACGTTTTTATATAAAAATATTATAGTCTTTATTAATATTAACCCTTAAATGCACTCATTTATCTGAAGGATAAGAAAAATATTTTGAGGGCAATTCTACATTATTATAAGCCAGTAAGCCCATAGATCAAATTAAATTGAGAAATTTTCCATTCAATTAACTAAATTGCTAGTTGTATCATATGTGATACAAGGCGAGTCTTCTGGTCAGTTCATCAAATTGTTAGTTTGTATTATTTAAGGTACACGGTGCAATTAAGGGATAAGGCCTTCATTTCACTTCTAAGATTGGCAGATTTACCCCAATAACGATGAGAAGGAAATTTTAAATTCAAATATAGGAAAATACAATCATAAATGAACATCATAATTTATACAAACTTTATGTTCGCTATTAAACGAAGGAAAATTCTAACTACCATGTCAATTTTATTTATCTACAGAAAACTCGAGAATAACTTTTCAAATCATTCTAACACAAATGTCATAAATTGAATTATCCAATTTTACCTGTAGAAGAAAACACACCGGCCACATTTCAGTTCCGCGAAAACTTATATTTAAATGACTGCAGGCTTTTAGAGCGTTTCGTGCAGTCGATAATAATCAGACTTCCAATGATTGTGCACAACTGAGAGATGGCAGAGGTCGCTGCGCTAGTTTATTTCTCTCTCCAGGGGTCAGGCAGAGTTGAGTCGCACGCTAGACATCGTAAGAACTGGTCCATGAACTGCGGGCCGAAATAACAAGAATTTCCGGTATAAGCTTAAAACCAGGCAGCCATTCGAGGTAGAAAGCTATAGCAACGCAGCCAACGGATGCAGACAAAGACAGTCTATAAGATTCGTTGAATCTAGCGAAATGTAAGAGAAAAAATATTTGAAAAGGAGGAAAACTTTAATGATTCCCGAAGCGAGGATTGGAGACGGGTCTGTAGCTGGCGCACTATACAGTGACGCAGGTAACTCGAGCTCCGACAAAGGGTTAGCTCGCTTCAATGCTGAAGTAGAGAAACAATTGAAGCTCTATCTTGATCAACACAAGACTAATGATGAACTTAGAGATTGATGATCCCAGGAGATCAATGTTGCTGTCATTGATGGGATCTGCACCGACAATAGCCGAGCAGTCGTGAGTTTCCGGCGGAGCCTCCGACCGACTTGTTAGCTGCGCCGAATAATAGAACATCGAACCAGGGCAAACCAAAGTGAAATTGTGCTCGAGTGATAAATAATTACAGCCCCCGCATGGGGAGGATTGGTGCTCCTG
Source organism: Orchestia grillus (assembly GCA_014899125.1). Classification (NCBI taxonomy): domain Eukaryota; kingdom Metazoa; phylum Arthropoda; class Malacostraca; order Amphipoda; family Talitridae; genus Orchestia; species Orchestia grillus. The sequence continues at coordinate 8,291 of VOMN01025162.1, forward strand.
ATGCTAGACTCTGAAAGCAAGAAGGAAACGCATCTCATTTGGAGCTCCGAGTGCAAGTTCGAATCTTTGAAAGAGAAATTCTATTAGAAATCCGTCAATGGATTAAAGCTGCGAAAAATCATTTCAGTAATGCCACACACAAAAATAAAGACATAAATCCTCACTGAGTAAACGAGTCGATGTGACTCGATGTTTTACAATACCATTGTACATTTGAGCTGTATGTACGAGCATGTGAAATACTTTACAATGGCAAAGCAATTGTCAACTTGCATACAGCACATCGACGTTTACGTGTTCAGGTCAAAGACGCGTCATGGAAGCCCTTAATCCCTCAGAAAACTTAAATAAATAAGGGTATCGAACGACCAACAACGTAGCAAAAATGACTATGTTAGAAGTAACGCGAGGAAACCCCTCCAGCCAATTTGAGGGAGCATGGAAATGAAATGAGCGGCTCGAAAGCAGGGCCCGGCAGGTCGATAATAGCGTTTTTAATGTTGGCTACAAGCTCGTTGAGCGGTGCTAATTCTCATCAAGTGTGGATGCGGCGCAATATGCTGGCATGAGCCGTGTTCGAGTGTCACTACACAGGCCGACGGTCTGGAGGCTCAATGCCTCATTGCACACCGCTCCAAACTTTTGTTCGGCCCCAGGGCCAATAGTGAATGTAAAGTAAGCCCAGTTATTATTAATGAATATCAATGCACAAGTACTTAATTACTATTCTTTCGAGAGGGACGTTCTCGTCCAGTGAAGGAGACTGAGCTACCAACTACGTAATGCTTTAGTTGTTACGCTGACATATGGACGGATGTGTTTCATATCACATGCCATCAATCCTGACATGTGGACGGACGTGTTTCATATCACATGCCATCAATTTTAGAATGACTTTGCATGAAAAGTGGAGAGTGAATCCCGAGGCGCCAGTAAACTTTGGTTTTAAACTTGCACCGAGTCTTTCAATGATACGAATTTCAATACGAATGAAAATGTAGGTTACAGGAGACAGAGCATCTGGTCAGTATAATAGTGCGTAAAATTGGAAATTTGAACAGAATATAGCACTCGCTTACCCAGCAAAATTGCATTTGAAGACATGGAACACATTTCACTCGTTTTAAAAAGAACACGATTAATGTTCTTCACAAACTCACGTTAAAACAACATAACATAAACACGACAATTCTGCAGCGAAGGAAGGAAACAAAGGGAAATCCACTAAATTGACGCAGCAGAGTAATCATTCGAAAAGGACGAAGAGACAAATGGAGCTGCAGAAAAATAGCCCCAATGAAAATACTCTATTCGTAGGAGGAGAAAAAGGGGGAAAAAAACACGAGAACGGGGCGCATACAACAGGTGCACGTGAGAAATCATCGAGGAAAAGAGCAGGTCTTCCAAATGACGGTGAGGAAAAGGTGCGTCTGCGAGCGCGGCGTCATTAGTTAAGCGGACAGCAGCAACAATGACGCGCGCCATCCTGAAAGAGCCTCGCTGGCAAGAATATTCCGGGAAATGGGAGCCCCCGCGCATGCCGCGACGTCTCAAGTCGCACACTCCGGGTCGTGCGGTGAGGGTATGGTGAGGATTGCACTCGATGGCTATCGGCCTGCGCTCTATATACATAGGACCGCCGGCCGAGCAAATCAGCACTCCTAGAATACACGCAAGATAGGGATATTTGTCGGGCAGCGCGTACAAAAAGGCCCGCTATAACACTGCCACATGCACCGCGCATGCGGAGTGATAAGTGGAGTCAATAAAAGCGTCGCAGGGTGAAGCATAAGGCATAAGGCGTATATGATCGTTAGACAAAATTTGGCAGCATCCTGCATCTGATTAGGATATGCATAGAACAAGAGCTGCTAAAGTTAATGAAACGAAAGGATTACAAAAATGAACTTAAAGCTTTTACTGCGATCAATTTTCCAACCTGGAAGGGAGACGACAAATGTCCCCACATGATGAGGTGGAGCAATGCACAACAGGCGAGGCTGACTTGGCCCATCGCGTATAGCATTAGAGACAATACATTGTACAACATAACAAATCTATTTATCGTATAAACTTGCTCGCGGAGCTTAGAAATGAATTGGAGCAATTTAACTGAGCAGTAGTTCAACGCCGAGGAACCGTGCGGTCAGGGCGCTCAGGAGGCTATGGCGCTGGAGAACTTTATGAAGACGGGAATGGCTATCACTAATTGCACCACAAACCCTGAAATTGACCTCAACTCGCCGCAAAGATTACCAAGAGAGCTTGGCAAACAAAGCTTCCACGTGGATTCAAACTTTTAAATTTTAACGAAAAATGAAAAACATGCACCTCGATGGGCGACTCTGGTCCCTAAATTTCAATTTACTGACGCAAATGGTCGCTGCATGAGACTGACGAGCTCACAGTTGTCGAGTGCTGAAATGCATTTGTACCTTTCATTACCTAGAACACAACACAAAATAATTTACACCCTGCTAATTAGCTGCAACGGGCAACATTATTGACTTCTATAATGCATTAACCATTCAAACAAAACAAGATCTGAAAGTCCGGCCCGTTCGTACTTCAGCAATAACCTCGATAAAGATCTGCGCTCGACCAATTACCGAGATTACTTTAGTCATGTCAAATTAGGACAGAAAATGCACAAAATCCAATTAGCTGCCTGAGTCTCGTGTCGATGTCCGTGCTCTATTGGCTTGCTACAGATTTTTAGCTTCATTTCTCAATGAAGGAGAAATAGCAAAGGAAAGTTATACATGAATGAAAAACAATAAAAATATTAGCTGAATTTCCCTGATGTTTCAAACGTAACTTCTGAATCGCTTGAATAAAATTAGTAAATTTTTGCAGTGTGAGATAATACAAAATTCTTCTTAAGCCATCCTAAAATTATGATCAAAGCCTAGCAATGCGAGATTACTAAACACAATACGTTCGGACAGTTAATTTTACTACGAATCAAAAGTATCTACATATGTACTTTCGAAGTAAGTTAAATATGGGTGGCTTTTACCGTGGAGTTTGCCGTAACTTTAGTAATCTTGGTCATGTTTGTTTACGTAATATGTGTGTACATAAAATCATTAGTTAACAGGTACAGAAAAAATGGCCAATTCCTTTTGTCTGTGCTAATTTATATTACATTAGATAATTAACTAACTCAAAGTTCCCTATCCATATGAAATGTGAGTAAGATCCAGCGAAAAGAAGGGACCATTTAGCATGGACTACATAGAGAAAACGGGGAGTCGATGCACAAGGTGTGTTCCCACACAGGAAGGACCCGCTGTGCGTAGGAACTGTAAGTTAAGAATGAAGAGAAAGAACATACAAGAAGAAATGGAGCAGAAGGTATGAAAATTGAAAAGCGAAAAGTGGGCAAGAAAGATAAAAGTCCCGTTTGTTACTGCGGTCTTCTGCTAAATCCTTTATGAGTACACGAACTCTATGTACACAGACCCCGGGTATACAGACCTTGTGTACACAGACCCTGTGTACACAGGCCTTGTGTACACATACCATGTGCACACATGCCCGATGTACACAGACCCCGAGTTCACCGACCCCGTGTACACATACCCTACGTACAAAGAGCAAGTGTACACAAACGCTATGTACACAAACGCTATGTACACAAACGCTATGTACAAAGACCCTGCGTATGGACCAGAATGAGGAGACGGGGCACACGTGCAGCACCAGTGCCGTGCGGGGTGGTGCATTAATTAAACAGGGTCCAGGTGAGGTCAGTGGGTGGAGCAGTTAAGTGATTCCCACACGCAACTCTTGGCCTGGCGACCTGGCGAACGGGCGTTCAGTTCACCCATAACTCTCTGCCGTCTGTACGGACTGTAAAATTCGGCTGCTCAAGGATGCTCTCAGTCCTCCGTAGCAAGTTAAATGCAGCCTAGTGGCATACGCAGTATGTGCAATAAATATCGGATACATGGTCGAAAGTTTTACCTAAACAACTCAAGCTTCCTTTCGTCGGACCATAATGCAACGTATCAAAAACTTTCAGGCTTCAGTAAATGTACCTTGGCAAAATTGAGACCATTTCTGATATGAATTGGATCAACAATAATGTTTTTCTTAGTGTGCGAGAATAGGACTCCCTAACGCCTAAGAACTGCTCGAATTTTGTATTTGTGTTAATTTGTCCCCGACGCTTCCAAATCCTTTTGGAGATTAGATTGAGCCACTCGATTCTTCTTTACTTTACGTACTTTATGTTTCTATATGTTTAGCCGCACGGAGGAAGTTTTAGGTGAATGCACTAAGCCTACTAGATTTGCTGTGAACTGATATGACGTGAACAAGCAAATCGTGTCACCAATGGTTGAGACTGGTACTTTTAGCATAAGTGACATTTTTTTATAACCCAAACCATTTTATGTAACCATAGTTATTTCTCTGGCTCTTTCTAGCAATTCTTCAGTCTTGGCAATATTAGAATTAGAGTGTTGAAAGTGTTGAAGAATGACTTTCTCATGCAGCCTTCAGGCATTGACTGAGGTTCGCTGTTGAACACGCGGGAAAAGTAGATTTTCTATGAAGTTTCATAACATTCCTATCACGGAAACAACTCTGGAATGTTCGAGGACTATTTATTATTGCTTTAAAACTAATTTGTGGATGTGTTGGAAGACGATAATCTAAGACTTTTGTTGAGGTACGAAAATGCATAAGAACTTTAATTTTCGATTGCTTTGCTGTTGCGTAACTATGGTAAATACTGCTCTCCCTATAAACAGGTTTCAGCTATTTTTTCCTAACAATCTAAATGAAGTCTTATTGTGTTATCTTATTGCTTGAGGCTGCAGCTAATTTTTTACGAAATTAAACAAACAGAGTTTTATCGCCAAAATAATTTGGCCGGAACAGGGTTATTACAGTGCAACTGTTAATTAACCCCTAACCCGGGAAGGAAAAGCTGACTCGTTTCCACCCACCCTGGACATAACACTGAACGAGTAACATTGCCCAATGTTCGACATATAAGGAAAATTAAATGAGGATACGTCATGCCTTAAGATCTTTTGGCATGAACAGACCCCTTCCGAGTTCACTCGTGCACCTTGACTCAGGGGTAAATAACAAGGCGTCTGAAAATAGGAAGCCCTCATCAAAAAACGCACCGAACAAGGGGTTAACACAGTCCAACTGTTAAAAGATGCAGGTAGTGCGAGGGTAGGGCGGCGGAGTGGGGTTAAATAGTGACAGAGCGAAGCAGTTTCTCTGGTGGGAACTCGATGGCTTATTGTTTTTATTTCAGTTCCCAGGAACTAAACGGCTTACTGAGAGGGCAATAAATTGCGCCAAAAATAAGGGAGACACTGGAAATTGAGAATGCTGGGTTACGATGCTGTGAAATTGAATTCAGTGTAAGACTCAAGACTGCACTCGTTAATTTTGACCAATGTTCCTAAGTTTATTGTACTTTCAGAGACACTAGAATCAACAATTTTGATTTTGAATGTAATATTAATACAAAAAATGAATATTGCATAATGGTTTTCCACGAACTCACAACGGAAAAAACAACACTAATATTTTTTGGATTGTCTTTCCAAACAATCTTAATTACAATATTAACACGGGACATTCTGATATTTTGAATTGATTTTTTAAAACCCCAACCCACAACAAATACCGTAGGCTCCTAACAATCTTGAAAGCATTGTCCAAATTAGATCCATTGCTTCAGGTATGCCGGCCCATTCTGAGCTTTAAAGCTCTTTGCCCGCAAAGATTCGAGAAATATTCGTGCGTGTCTAAAAGATTGAAGCCCCAAGCTTCTCCTCGCAGATGCAATGCCTGATCAAATTCCTACCATACAAAGCGCAAAATTTCGAACCTCAACAATTTGCTAAGCAAACCGAGACGGGAAGCAGAGAAGAAGTTCCCTTTCTCTCTCGCCGATATCGGCAGTATTTGTTCAAACAAAACTATTTTAAGCTCGAGAGAGGCTGGGTTATCGCCATCATAGTTTGGGATTCTGAAGTGCTATTAGCGCTCGCAAAAGCTGAAAAGATTAGCTTCAGGTATTGCCGCAACATTTGGGATATTCGAAGCGCTCACAAAATTACGAAAAAATAATCAAACAGATGCACAAAATTAAAGATGTTACGCGTGCATGAAATTAAGTCATTAGACAATCAAGGAATTATACTATGCGGTGACGTGTCTTCTCAGAGAAGCTATATCAAAGTGCTCCGAAGCATATCAATCTAGCGAAAAGATTAAGAGCGCGCGAGCGTTAGAAGCTCACAAAACTCGTTCAAATTAGAACGAAGTTGGTGGGGTGCGCGGGTCAAAAGACTGCAACAAGCGCCTGCGGAATGCGTGCGCAGAGACAAGCTATGCAGCGCGCTCAGATTAGGAATGCGTTAAATAAGCCCGAGACAAGCGCGCACGCAAATTGGCAACACTGGCATCACGTCCGAAACATGAACCGATCTGGTCACGGCGAATAAAATGAACGATCGACAATAGAAATCCTGCGAGGGTAGTCGTGGGCTGTCGTAAGCGTTTAATCTGGCGTGCATTAAATGAGAGTACAGTGTCCCGGACCTCTGACGCCACGACAAGACTTTAATGAATGGGTAAAATTGAGATAATTAATGAAAATTTGCTGTATACAAGTACAGTACGAGTGAGTGGGGGTAACAGAGGATGGAACACGAAGATATTGCTTGGGAAAATATCATCGAGAAAGCTTACACTACAATTTTTATTGCTATGTACACTTCCTAAAATTTACCTGACCCATCTAAATGTCACGTCACAGGATAAATAATGGAGAAATTTGGAGACTAAAAGCAACGCCTTCACTGGGATCACAGACTGTGGGGAAAGCTTAAGGTTATTTTGTGTGAGTGAAATTGGTGGGAAGAGTACAGTGCCAGAGACGTAGACTTATCCTTAGGAGCTCGCTCAAAAACACCTCACAGTCGGGGCTAATGAGAACTAACTCCTTTGAGCCAGCACGTGGTGCACAACGCTATGGTTTTGGCCCCTCACTGCGAGCACCACCAGGAAATGGTGCAGGATCCGAGGGTGAACCGCAGGTCTGAGCTCTATCAACATGCGATTTGCCGGTCGTTGCTCTGCGTCAGTCAAGCATCTCTCGATCGCTCCCGCAGCGTTGCAAGTGTAAACAATGGCAGTTCGTCCGGGCACAAAAATGGGCGATAAAACGAGTCTTCAACTCCCCTCACTAAATTGTGCCTCCAATTTGGCGGCTTTGCCATTCAAGTGAAGCGAAATTTTAGGGAACTGTTTGTTTAATTAAGAGTTAAAGGATCCACGCAGTGACTGCACGTTCGCCCAGATATCAATTTCCACCACTTGTAATAGAAACACGGTGCCCCGTCAGTAAGATCTGAGAAATTTCTTGCGCTGATCATTGATTGGCAAAATTGTACAATGCAGGTATGATTTATGGAAATTGACTCATGATTTTGAACTACATTCCCATTGCTGAACTGAGCCGGCAAATTAGCACGCAATCTTGATTTAAGTTGAACGAGTCTCCAAAGACTCCCACGGGTGAAATAAGATGAAATACTCTGCTCGTTCCGTCAGACGCAGAGTCCTATCAAGTAGCAGCTCTTCGTTGCAAAAGGAACGCCTCTCCCATGGTAACCTGAACTCGAACCTCCGACTTAAGAGAGAGCTGAACACTAAACTAATGCGCTGCGAGGCAGAAACAGTTATACTAAGGAATAAGAAATTGTTTACCAAAGGGACGAAGTACTTTAAGGTAGCAATTTCGATTTAACGCGAAAAGGAATGGTAAATGGCACGAAGTAAGACGCATGAGCATGAATTCGAAAAATAAAACTGGAATAAGAATAATAACTTTTGAATACAAACAAAGATGCAATGGACCGCTGGTTAAGGACAACGTAGTTCGACCAACTGGCAGGACAGTTGCATGGTTAAGTATTTTATAACTCAACTGAGATGGAGAAAACGGTCGGGTTGACGGCAGCACAATCATGTGAAAGTTAACTCTTACCATATGTACCCATTTTAGAATATACTTTGACAAAGATACTGCTAGTTCTTCGCAGGAAGTTAAAGGGCAGCCTTACAGTCAAAATAATGTGATTGGTAAAGGGTTAAAATAGTGCATCGAGAGGGAACATATGCACTCAGCGAACGTGCAGTAGACTCGAGGCTGGGTGCTGCTTGTGATGAACGCATCTTTTGTGCGCCAAAAAAAAAATTCACTGATCCTACTTTCAAAAACTACTTCAAGCGACTCGAGACGGCTCCAATTAATACCTAATTTTGAGAGAATAACACAGGGCTGACGCTCTTCAACCCTTTTGAGGAGAGCGTGCGCGAGTCAGAACTTGCGAATACTACATTTTCATCTGAAAAGCTTAAGGCTTTCCAATTTAACACGGGATTTAAGCAGCATAAAATGGTTTTACTTATTTAATGCTTAAATTTTCGCTACAACATATCAGTGACATGAATAGGGAAGATTACGCGCTGTAGGTAGCGTAAAAAGCCCGGGCGTATTGATAAAAACAAGGACACGGCTGCAATTCAACTGCAGATCAGAACCAAATGCAGCAAGCACCCTCGCACAAAAGATCACAGCGAAGCAAACAGAGGAAAGACCGAGCAAGCAAGAGCGAGCAGAGGCAGGCGCGTCTCTCGGTCGGGTTTCATGAAGTACTTGGGGTGGCAGGAAGCATTGGGAGCTCGAACATCGCTCCAGCGACTCCATTACCGCGCGCATAAAGTTACACGAGCGACTCTAAAACAAGGACGAGCTTCCTTCTGCTCTTTTGCGCCTACAACTTCACTAAAGAACAGCCTCAACGAGACCGAGGCCGCGGCTCGCTAACTTGCAGTCTGCACGAACCAGCAATTGGTATAGGTGCTGCCTTCAATTACACGAGAACACACTCGTGCACATGCAATGTGCATAAATATCTTGTGATAAGAAGTGAAGGATAAGTTATTATGTCTATCTTGGCTCATTCAGGTCGTATTTTAAAATTTGTGTCTAACAGGAACACATCAATCTCAACTTAGTTTTCAATTGGTTTTTCAAACTTGTCAAATTGTGAACAAATTTGAGAACTATTCACGCGTCCAGAACTAAAAGGGTGAACCATTTGTTGTAGAGCACCACGAACTCGCTTCATTACACATGTGCGTAACTTAAGGCCCCGTGTTACGATTGCAATAAAAATTGAACAAAAGTATTACAAATCCACCAGCAGTATTTCTGCGGCGCTGTGGCAGAGGTAAATTGAGCTACGAACCACTTTTAATTCGATGTAGGTGGCTTAGGTTAGATTTGGTGCAGAAATAAATATGGTAGTTTAAGGTGTTTCTCCTCTTGTAATACAACGTGGTAAGTGAAGATAGTTCGACTGCAGAGGCAGTAGACTGCAACGATGTACAGCCTGGTACAGGAATAGGTGATTAAATTTAATAAATAAAAAATTAAGTCAATACCGATTTTAGAACATTTAAAGGTGTTGTAACTTAACTCTGAAATTATTCACAATGTAACGCTCCAACAAAAAGAACAATCGACTCTTGGCGTTACTGTCACATAATTTAAGGAAAACATTATTTCCATCAATAACAAAACGACGACGGCAAGAATATCCAATGCAGGGAAAAAAGCTGCTTCATTCTAATTTTTCTATAGTTTAAGAGTTGAATTAAAAGCACACTTCGTATTAAAAAACGACTTTTTAGCATCATAACAGTAAATTCACAGGAATATAGTCATAAAAACTTGTTTCCCTCTCGTTCATCAATTCCTAAAATAAATTATTTTTCAGTTATTCAGAAATGGAAAAGTGCATAAGCTGTGACAAATGAAGAGTAGTTTCTACTGAAAATAAAGGCACTTGTAGCAGAGCTACTTGTACATCTGTATTCTTGAAAGACGTCAGTCTTCACGAAAAGTGTGAATTTCTGAAATAAATCAGGCTCCCTCAAATGCGTCTGCATTTCTGAAATACGTCTAACCTGTAGCTCGTTGTCCAACATCGCAATAACAAAACGTGATCCTATGCAACAGGTCCCTTAAGTAAGCCAAGACCTTCCATCTGAACATGAGTAAGGGTGCCCCCTGAGAAGGAGAGAGTAATTAGAAACTTTTTAATTTCACGCTGAAATCGAATGTCTCAACGAGAGCTTTAATTGGACAGAATACGAGTACACTTCTCACGGTAGTGTTTGATATTTTCTTTATCATCTCACCGCATCTGAGCAGCCTGTTTACACAATTGCCATCATAACGCACTCATACTTAATGAAGTTCATGAGTAGCCACAGAATTAGTTTACCTTGAGAACCATTAGCTTTAAAACCACCGGTGCAATTTTCTTCAAGAGTGCGACGGGAGAATCACTTGAATGGAGAGCTGCTGCCGTACGTCTTGAGAGCGCTGGGCTCATTTGCGACCGAAAGCAGAGCTGGAGTTTGCGGGATCATTTCGACGAGGCAACAACAATCGGACGCCTTCGACAGGCGCTCGAGCAAATGAGTGTCTTGGGAGGCGCTCGGTCATTGAAGGGTCGTGAAGGCACCGGAAGATCTTCTTAATGACCGAATGAACGTCGCTCTTGACCTGCCGCGTCCGTAAGAGCGAGTACTTTACTTTTACAGCACTCCTCCCGAGCCTCAGCGAATTTAGACAATTTCAAGCAACGTAAACTCCGCCTCAATAAGTGCGCACGGTTTCTACAAAATCACACGCTCGTGGTTTCCGAATCAGGAATTGCATTGTTTTTTTTCGGTATATTTAGAAGCAGCAGCAACTGCCGAGAGTCCGGTATACACGCATGGATATAATATAGGAACCTGCTGCAGGCTTTGGCGAACAGGTGGACGGACCAGTGCTGCAAAACAGGCGTCGCTCAGCAGCACGGCAAACTGGTAAGGAAGTTGGAAAGGTGAGAGACTGGCGCCCTCGTCTGAGCGGGGTATTGAAACCGACTTTAAATTTCGAACGCCGAGTTTTAGGTCGTTAGAGAGCTGGCACGAGGCGGGGATGGCCGCGCTCTACGACAAATGGGCAGCCAGCGGGGATGTATAAAGTGAGGTTAACACACCAGCAAAAAATACCTGAACGGTCAGTACGTCGACCTCTGGCTGCTGCCTTGCCAACGGAAGTAAGAAGGTAGAAAGGCAATCTGAAGAACTGCGTAAAAGCCGCATCTATACATTTGCCCGAAGTAAATGAGATGCCAATTATAGAATGCTGTGCAACTCTTAGCAAAAAAGAATTCATAAATAATTTGAAACAGTTGAACGGCCAAAATACTGTGAGACATCAGTTCTTTAGCCTTCCTATCCAAAACCAGTATATGAAAACGCAGAAATAATTTCATTAAATCTTTTAAATTACGATTCCTAATTCTAAAATGCTACAAGATTTTAAAATCTCCGTTTAAAACTTACCTGGAGGACGACCTGAGAAGCCTTCATTGCTAGTATGATACTTAATTACTTATTTCCTAGTCACTCAATAATCCTTCATCTCAAGTGAGCTCTCACAAATTCTCCATGCGCAAGTACATTGAGTGCTCCTGCAGTGCGTAATTTGAGCATCGGAGTTCATGCCTCCATATCCTAAGCTCGCTTTTTATGCCCACAGATTCCGCCCAATAGGGACGCTCATGAAATAATGTCGAGCTTGCAGAAGGAGCCCGAAGCAAAGTAGGATTCTTACGAGTAATCTAATTTTGGAAGTGATGTACTCGGCCGTAATCTTATTTAGCTCTCACCATTGACACTCGAGCTGCCACTGTAGCGGTCATTTAAAGGTGCGGCCAGAGCAGCAACTCCGCTCTTACAGACCATCACACGCTTTCTACAGCTGCTCTTACGCTGCAATTATTGTTCCTACTTCGTGCTCTCATTACGGAGTTCCACTTATCTTGTACTGAAACTGGGGCAGTGATCTCAATAATATTGGGACGAGAGAGCTTTTGCCTATCAACTTTTACATCAGAAAGTAGCAAGAATTTCTGCAGCTTCGAACAAACTCACGTAGGACAGGACAACGGAGATTTATTTACACGACTATTCTTTAATCCGAATTACCACGTTTTCTGAAGCAGTTAAAATTGAATCTGGAAGAAAGAAAAAAGTGCAATTAAAACAGGATACGTTTATGCAATCTAAAAAAGTAGATGCAATGGTAAAATTGTTTCGAGAATGTTCAGAAATACAGGCACGAATGCACATTTCCACGGACAATAACGGCGTAAAAAATAGGAGGTAATTCATGTGCACAACACAAAAACGTAAAGAAACGAGCATGTCACCAGTGGCAGGTTTACTCCGTTCATAAAATTTTTGCTTACAAATGAAAGCTATGATAATTTTTACTATTTGGTAAGCTGTTTAATCGCCGTTGCCACATTTTACGCGATTCATACAGCAAGACGCAGTTTCAATTGAAAACCCATTTTTAGTTTCAAGTTTATTTGAGGTATAAATGATTAATTTTTTACCCAATTGAAGTTGTAAGAAGAGCTCGGGAACCCTACCTACCTCCCGAGGGTTGCCCAAGTCACAAAATACGCTGAAGGACACTCCCCTTTCAGTGTATATTCTAGAGGAAACAACAATGCTAGAGTCACAAATATACCCGAGGCAACGAATTTCTTAGCATCGTTGCAGCAATTCACGCACGCGGGATCCTGCCGAGAACAAAATGCCACGCAAGACACGGGGCTGAAATATCTAAAACTTTCATTCATGACCGCCTGGATGTCCGATCTTTTTTAGCGACTGTAAACGAAAAAAAACTCATGTCAGCCCTAATTACACACGAATAATTTTGGTTTAACATTAAAAGAAATCGCACCGCAAAGAGTTTTTCACGCGACAAAAGGAATCGCGCTAATTCGCGTATTTTAAACGTGGGCTGGCAGACGGAGACTGCAAGGCAACAGAATCGAAACAAATACACACATTGATAACACTTTGCCGAGACAAATAAGAATTCTCAGTTCTCATGATATTTTCGAAATAAATATAGAGCGCTGAGCGGCGGCCGCTACGGTGAGTCAGCGCTCGTTGTGCGCGCAGGCGGCCGCTGAAGGGAGGCCTCAGCGTCTCCTCAAATAAAAAAGAAAAGGAAAGAGGCAGAGCGAGACCTGAAATTGTGTCATGCCGAGCAAAACAAGCCATTTTTCTTGCTCAGTCAGCTCGCGGGAGCACGTCAAATGGGACTGTCATAAATAATTTCCGCCTTGAGAGACTCTCCGAGGGCTCCAGAGAACAGAATTCCTTATGGCGTGTCGCTTCCTGAACCTCCAATAACTTTTTTCTTACATTTGTTTTGGCAAACGTTCGAAATCCCTGAAACGTTGAAATTTTTATTTCACAGAAACGAATGTAGCTCAAAAGCTGAAAGAGTTTGTGTAGCTTTTTGGACAACAATGATGTGTTTTCACGTGTCCGTCTATCATTCTTTGAAGAATAAATTGATTAATGTTTCCAGTTGGGAAGTTTTTAGCTGAAAAATAACAACTTAAAGCACCAAATTTTTTAGACCTCACGAAAGGCGCTTAACTCCACCGAATTTTTCACGCCCACCAGTCGATCATGACTCTTGCTTTTACATGAAGCATGTTCTCAGCACAGCCAAGCTATTTTATTTTCCTAACCCTCGTCGACAGTCTCAGGAGCTACACCGAGGCCGGGAGGGCACAGGAGGGAGTCGCCTCTAACCTCGGTCCATTGGATTAACATAGAAATTAGCGCTTGAACCCCGACCGCTAGTTTGCTCTCAGGTCTCCATAACGGGGTTATCGGGCGGTAAAACGCAACGATGCCAATGAAGTGGCGCTGCCCAGCGCTTGCTTTCAACCCTTCACGCACTGAATTAATTTCTCGCTCAAAATTAACCTTTTCTTGATTTTGTGTGGGCGTGTTTGACAGGAAAACAAACTCAAGTGGATTAACTGTAACGCATGCTTCACGTATTATATTCGTTATGAGATGTTGAGAAGTAAATACAAGCCCGTTAAAGTGATGTTTAGTAGCGTCAAAGTTAAATTTTCACGTGACTCTTGAGTCACACAAGTGTGTCAAGAGTTAACAAGAGCAGCGTTCGAGTGGAGCTTGTCTGGAGACCCGTTGTTCATGTGAGGCAATTTCTAAATAAAAGCGACTCATTTCCACAGCTGAAGGCAAAAAACAGTTCGACGCGCTGTGAGTTGATTGTATGGCGTTAGACGTGATGGTATAAAAAATGAAAATAAATGGCAATCATTTTTAAAGTGAAATTATGTTTCTTAACTTTTAACCGCTAAATTGAAAGAGATCAAAAAATTAAATGCATTGGGTCACTATTTAGCGGAATAATCTGTATAAAATTAACCTTAATTCATTCTTGTTACTGAGTAATTTGAAAAGCTCTAAGCTCTCGTTGTAAAATATGGCTCGTGGCATTGAAGAAAATAGAAAATAAAAGGAAAAAGAGCATACTAGTGTGAATACAATTTTTTTTGAATTGGCGGAGCATATCAAACTAGAATCAAATAAAATAAAACTCAACAATCGAATACATGAGAAAATGTAATAATGGAAAAAACCTGCAGTAAACATCCCCATTGCAATGTGTGAAGCAGCATGATTCAGTGAAGTAATCCCAAACAAATGTTTCCTATTAATTGATCGGATTAAATTTATTTCGAGTGCAGACGAAAAATGTCTCTAAAAATCTAGTTTCACAAGGTAAAATTTAAATTACAAATCGATTCATCGAGAATGAAAGTGAGATTTAAGTATAGCCAGTTCCTGGAACGCTAAGTGGAAGTGAAAGATAAGAATAACATAATTCCATGTTCGTGAAATTTTCAGCATCAATGATATATAAATATTTCGCTCAATTGTTTAATTGGCATTCATTGAAATACGATGTTAAGGAATATTCAACGCAATATAATCCCTCGTAAGCCTGATTTTATTTGCTGGCAGACTAAAGTTCTGTCGGATGTCTACAAATTCATACAACCATTTCCATGTGAAATAAATAGAAGAATGTTTTGTATACTTCACTGATTTAGACGTTTGAATTATATTCATCTAAACGCTTGTCAAAACCAAAATGATAACTTAAACTACACTAAGTTCCAACGAGCAGTATGAATATTTTTACATTTATTCGTCTATTTGCTCGCTGAGATGGGAAGAAAAAAAGAAATTCCGGGTCGTGCCGATAAAAACCACGTTACATATATGGCGCAGTAATCTCTCTACAGAAGACTTAACCCAATTCTAATGTGAGAAGTCTTAAGGGAGCTCGACGGAGCTTAGGATCAACATAGAGCAACTATTAATATTTGTCCATTGTGCCTAGAGGGAAAATAATCTTGCGACTTGCATGGTCACCATGGTTACCGTTGACACCTGCGGCACGAGGCAATATCAGAGGTAAGGCTTTCTCAAGAGCATCAGAAAAAGCATTCGTGTTCGAAAAGCACAGCCTTATTACTGGTCCCTAAACCTCTTTCAAACATCTTTCAAAGAAAGGAAAAGCCTCCGTAAATCCTCCGAAGGTTCTATGGGAGATCACACAAACCGAAAAGGCTTCTACTTTTCAAGAATCAAACGTTCTTGAGTCAAGACTGTTGGAAAGATACATAACAGTGCTCGATATCAATATTGCTAAGTTTTTCTGAGAAAATTACGCCCACCCAGTAACTTTTTCCCCCATATCTCGTGTACAAAACTCTCTGATATTGTTTGAACTCTTTCTAGCACCACGAAGGTGAACTAAAATGTCTTAGAAAATGCACGAATAATATTCACGACCCTGCTTTTCAAACGACGAAGGCAACCACAAATTTTGGAGCAGCCGTAGACGCACACACGGATTAGTCACCAGACCCCTGAACCTCTTAATTAACAGACGAGACAACAACGATATGTGAAGCCGTGAGAAAACGTCTTCGTCTCGAGTGACGGGAGAGCGTGTACGCAAGTCTTAATTGTAACAAGTTCGCGTTAAATAAATTTTCACCTCTACATTTGCAGCAATACGCATGAAAGCAGGATGAAGATAAAAGGAATAGCAAAGGCGTAAGAAATGACACACAAACAAACTACGCACAATTTCAAATTATGACCAGCGGCTTGCTTTAAGAAACTCATGCTCACGTGAAGTATCACAGAGTTGAACAATTTCTGAAATAAAATAGGAGTAGGAGTAGAAGCAACAGTGGAGGGCTGGCATAGCGTTCCTACCTTAGCTCCAGACATCGGGAAGTCTCTGAAAAGAGAAAGAGAAGAAGGAAAACATCAGAAACCAAAGCAACGAAGCATACAGATGGAAATGAAATACATAGAATTAGATTCATTAGGTGTGTCATGAATAACTTAAAACTCACTTAACAATTCTTAGTATCAAAGTCACCGCTGGCATTGGTTTATCCCTGAAGAGAATCGGTGACAGTTTGATCGATGAATAACATGTATTCATATACGAACAAAATTATTGACATAATACATGAAAAAGGAGTTCAAAGAGAACATTAGTTACTCTGCTTAAGAAAGCAAATCCTCATATAGGCTGGCGTAGAAGTAACTCACCCTGTTGATTTGGATACCATATTTTAATAGGATACCATATAACTTGGTATCCTATTTACTCATCAACGCAAAGGTCAGTTACTTTTGGCCCGCCCAGAAGAACCTACGCTGAGCCAGGAAACGCAAGCGCATAACGAGACGCACCCAGCAGGTCGCACTCGA
Organism: Orchestia grillus; assembly: GCA_014899125.1. NCBI lineage: Eukaryota > Metazoa > Arthropoda > Malacostraca > Amphipoda > Talitridae > Orchestia > Orchestia grillus. Next base: position 25,055 of record VOMN01025162.1, read on the forward strand.
GGTTAGAGTACAAACAACTCAAATTGTCGGATTGATGCGGATAAATTATTATTTTGCTGTCGGTTGGAATTGGTGGTCCACTTGATACTATTTTCCTCCTTATTCTATTTCCTGCTGTGTAAAAATATAATATCATATTCGAAATAGCTATTGCATTAGAGACTATGTAGAGGTTAAAAGCAATAAGCTTGCTGATGGTAACAGTGTACATCGACAAATAAGAGCATATTTCCTCATCCTGTTATTAATATAAGGTGGAATGAGATCACTGTTTAAGGTATAAAATTGAGTCCCCAAGGCAACACTGGTTGAGCCGGAGCACAGGGCCTGACTTGGAGTGACTCGTATAAAAAAAAGTTATGAAACATCAAACATTCGGAGCAACATGAAGCATCGGAGCAACAGGCTTGTGCCGTAGCAATTTCGAACGAGTCTCACGGATAAAGGGAAAAAGAGTCACTCATATGACACAGAATTAATGGAGCACATTCATTTATCTGTGTGAGCATTTGTTAATGTTACATTGCCATGAAATTATTAGGTGCCAGCTGCAGTGATCAACGAGGCCGAACAACTAATAGAAACTCATCCAGCAAAAGGGAGAGATAATATACATAAGAAGTTACGATTGTGGTAACTTCAGAATTTTTGTTTCTCCTAAAACTATTCCTTTGCTTCTATTAAAGAATGTGTTCAAATTTTAAATTCGCTCACTGCATGGAGAGAATATTCCCATCAGTTTTCCATTAGTAGTAGAAGTAGTAGTAGAAATAGTAGTAAGGAAGGCAGTGCTTTAGTAACTCGCACCGAAAGGGAAGGGATCATTTAGTATAGACTTTGAAGAACGGGGAATCTATGCCCTAGGCGTGTTCCCACTCAATATCCCCTTCGCATAGAAACAGCAGGTTAAGAAGGAAGAGGAAGTAAAGATAAAGAATCATGAGCAAAGAAGGCATGAAAATGCAAAAAAGCTAAGTGGGCACGAAAGATGGAAGTCCCAAAGGCTTAGCAAAAGCTGAGGTAGCCTAACAATGTCTCAATAGCATAGAATAGACAAACCTAACTAATCTAACCCTTTTGCTCATGGATTATCCCATTCCTCCTGAGGGGCCATTACTGTTCGAGGGAGTCTAAAAAAGTGAGCTTTTGCAGTCTGCCCTTCAGCCTAAATGTACCTATACAAATAACTTTTGATTATGAGAACGAGAGCACAAATTAGCGAGTAACTGGTATATGTAAATTGGTTTACTTTTAATATAATGTACATTTCAATTACAATACACCAAATCAAATAATCATCAAAAATTCTGCCATGATCCATTTCTAATGAATTAACGGTTGTTCCCAATTCTCTATGTGCAGCTATGCCAACACCGCCCTGCAAATGAGTATCGTGGTGATGATGCCCGTAACTTCCTCAAAATGTAGATCTTGCAAGCAATACTTCCATCTTCCTGGAAAAGAGGCCTTTGCGACTGATGTATTCTAAGTCCAGCGATTGAGGACCTTCGATGTCATATTAAATAACTAATTTTTAATTCCATGCGCGCATGAATCAGAACTGGAGATTATTTTACGACTACTCACTCGAGCGGAGCACCGTCAGTTTAAACATATGTACCTTCTTTAGAGTTATTAAGAAACATTTTACACTATGATGAGACTACATGTTCGATTAGGTTCAGTTTTGAAAAAATATTTATCTATGTTTCATCCTGTGAATATTTATTACCCCATTTACTAAGAGACATATTGCCATTCTTAATACTCCGTAAAATTTACTCAAAGCTTTCTTTAATGAACACATCTATTGTCAGCGTAGAAGATAAAGCAACATGAGCCACACATGCCAATGCAGGCCTTCATCAATGACTGCTCAGACTCCAGATAAAAAGACATCAAGATGCCCTCAGCTAAATGAACCCAGCGATATTTGACCACTGCTCAGGATCCTGAAATATGAAAGGAGCAGCAGGTCATCATACTTGCTATATTCGCGGTCACGTAGCTCAGCTGCCTGGACGTTACTTCGAAATGGATACTTCATCGAAAATATATTACTGTATATCGCGTTCCCCTACCATATACGTCAGATACTTCCATTACCTCCTACCAATCCTGCAAATGGTTGTCAAAAGATACAAAACATTTCAGTATTCTTCCCATCCATTTCCTTTTTGAGCTTTGAATGAAAACCAAGCCAGCGGCAAGGACCAGCCTGACTCCAGAATTGCCAACATCTGGAACGTAGTACGCGCCTCCGATCGCTCGGGCAGAGAGCAAACTTCGAGCTTAGGTCGCTTTTCACTCGCCTCAATTCAGAGTAAACAGCCCAAAGCAAACGGAACGCTCGAGCGCTGGCAGGCCTAGCCATTTATCTTTGATCATTTCAAACATTCTAATTAGCTCATTTTCTTCTGCTTGGGTTCGTCTTTCCTAAGAAGTCTGCCAATTAAGTCCACTTCCGAACACGTCATAACACTTCAAGAAATTCATATCAACTCCTCGATTACGCCATATTGCCACTGTAGATTCTAAATGTCGCTGGATAAAGAAATCTATTAATGAAGATCGCGCATGTTTGCCCAAGAGTGAGGAGACTGATCAGGTCAAGTAATTTCGTCGGAAAAACTCTGAGGAAATTTATCCGACACAACAAACAGAAAATAGAGTGACTGTTATAGATCGCATGGTATCTTTCGACAGCTCCAATTATAGCCTTATCGTTTACCTCATGAGTACAAACGCCGTAGAAAGCGCAATACCGAGAACAGAAATGCATCCATGGATGGATAGAACACCGTTGATCGACTTCATAAGACAGAATGTAACAGTCCTCCTCCAAACAAAACAAATTTTTCCGTTAATAACGTGAAATAATTTTCCTGCTGCGCAAACGTCTAGTCTTATATCGCGTAACCGATTCGGCCTCACCTTAATACCGTCTAGGTGCAGGTATACAGGATTCGATCGGAGTATTTCAACGGTTTATGTCCAACACGGCTAAAGACTGATTTGTTGCGACTGACACCGCACGAGACCGTTCGTGGATTATGACACTAGGTGTTGAGAAGGCCGAAACGGATGAACTGGAAGACTCTAGTTCTTAATGATATTCCTCCCGTTATTGAAAACCCTGATCTATGATTAAAAGGCCAGGGCATATCGCTTCTTAATTCCTTCACAGATGATGCACTCGAAATTTCCAGTCGTAAAATTCATTAGAATTTTTCCGACTCAGGAACACTGAACACACAATTTTCGAAAAATATTAATTCTTATCACGTAAAAATCTGTTACTTTAACTTCAAATTCACATTAACCAGCCTTTTTAACCTTCCTGATTGCATGTACACATGATTTCAAATAGCTACACTGCGAGTCAAAACAAATACAAAGTATAACATTAGCCATATGCTCACCCAACAAACTCGTGTCTTTAAAACCGATAACAGTGCATTAGAACAACAGAAGTATCGTTTACCGTACAAACCACTAAAAAACGTACGAATTCTCACACCGCTCCGATGATTTTTCATTTCTCCCGTTCTAGAGTTAAAATTACCTCTGTACTTCTTACTGAGTAGATTTCACATTTAGAAACAGATACAACTGAACTTTTTCCTATAATTTGAAAAATTTCCAAGCTTTTTCTCGTTGAAATCACAAAACTTCTCTTTTTAATTTGCTATTGGAAGCCTTCCTTGACAGCCCAAGGCTCTCGACACATGCTTCATAAATCTCGAGTTGAATTTTTCGAGTGTAATCCTCGCATTGCCTGCCTCCCATCCTAGGGCCGGTTTTCACACGGCCCAATGCCCTCATCCTTCAGAGGTACAGCGGGGGGCTGATCAAATGAGAATTTAGCTTAGGCCGCAGCGGAGCTCACGTTAGTTACGAGGCAGCGAGCTCCATACATCTTGTTCTCTCCTTCGCCTCGTAGGCTCAGCATCGTGATCGGCCGTGCGTGACCAGGGCCCATGTCATGCCAGTAATGGGCATCGTAATTCATTACAAATATGCCTTCAGCGCCCCAGCATCGATTGCAACGTGATAGAAAGAGCGTGATACCGAGGAGTTCCAACTTCTCAATGGAGTGTGGTGCTTACGAGCCTTGAGCGATGGGTGTGAGGGACGGTACACTTGCTTTGATTTTTACGAGGATATAAATAACACGAAGATTTACTGCAATGCCTCAAACTCCTTATAAAGGACCAGAACGATGCACACTTAACAGGCGAATTATATCACCTTTATGTCTGTCGTAGAGGGAAGATGTCTTCTTCAGAATTAATATCATATGTTAAATCTGTCAAATTTGAGTTCAAAACTCTGACACTTGCACAAACATAAAAGCACTAAGTGGCCGTCTCAGTTGAACTGAGAATGCAGAATTAAAGATTAAAATACTGCACTAGACTACAGGTACGTAAGAGTAATATGTATTCATTTTGCGCTCAAAGGGTTTCAAAAACATGAAGGCATCAAAGTTTTCACATAAACTGTTATTAATCACTTGTATACATCGAATGACTTCATCGACACATTTTTACAAAGACGTGAGTAAACAGTAACAAAGCTATATTAATAAGAAAGTTAGAGTAGATGAAAATATCAAATGCGCTGTAAGTTTTAACAGGTTTACATTTCAACGTTTTTCATGTCCGGAGTTTTCAGGAAAAACAAATACCGAGCACCAACTTAATACTTCAGTTTAACTTGTTCATAATGTACCAAGTTTAAATGAGCTCGTATATCACTCGAAAATGTGGCTCGTCAGATCAAAATTTGAGCACGTTTCCTGCAGTAATGCGTTTCTAAAATATCTACGTTTTTGTTTAACGTGAGTGATTTCACTGACATCCTGGAAAACTTTACTTTTGCTGGCGCACTGCTCGTCTGTCTGGAAAATTAAGTGCCTTGTGTACCGCTATACCAGTAAATCTTTTGATGAAACTACTAATGAAATGTAACTCAAAAGATTTAGTTAGAAATTAAATGAGTTAAAAGCCGATCTATTCATACATAGTATCATTCGTGTAAACTGAATTCGATCATGCTACACGCGATTTCGCACTAGACGAACAGCGAATGAGAAATTTGCTCGCGTGAGTAGCACCTAGGAATTTGAAAGAAAAAAATGGAGATTTAAGTAACTAAATTGCTAGATTTTACTCTAACGAGTTCCCGCGATCAAGATTCATGGACTCAAAGCTGTGGGCCTGAAGAAGACGGCGCTGTGTGGTCTGTTTGGATGGCCTCCATTAGGCAGGCCTACAAACTCAGCCGTCTCATATTCCAGCCCTCCATTGCTAATGACACGCAGAATGAGTTCCATTAAATGGAGCGCAAAAACTAACAGTCCTCCTGTCCGTTTTGAGTTGAACTGAGATGGATGACAGACAACCAACGCGCACCTGGGCCGGCCACCGTGGGGTCGGCGCAGACCTGTAGCCGTGGAGCGGTGCTGGCCACAACTCAGAGCTGCAAGGTCATGGAAACTAGAAGAGACTATAGAAAACAGGAAATTTTAAAGGGGCAGTTTGCTTCTCTTTCAGATAGTAAATAAACTACTGATAGGCTGTTCAAAAAGGAGCGGTTTTCTTTCGTTGGGAAAATGTATAAACTATGTATTAGGAGGCTATTAAAAACGGAGCTGTTTGCTTTCTGTGAGAAACTATTTGAAAAAATAACAGGTAATTATTCTCAAACATGAGATATCACTGTATAAATTGCACAACATGTATGTGGATAAAACTATAAACTTTTCATCTACATTATGATCAACCAGAAAGATTTCAGCTAGCATTCATGAGTATTTAAGAGTCTGTACATAGATGAATTTCAAGCTTCCCATAACCTGGAGCAAAAAATCAATAATATGGCCACAGAAAAGGGGTCATAAAAATCACAGTTATTAAACCAAAACCAAAATTCGGCAAAGTTTGCTTCATGATCTACATCTACTTCACAAAAACAGATAAATACCAATAGATTTACAAGAAGTAAGGTGACTCATTCTTACATAGTGCAGTGTTTTACAACAAGAAAAATACAAAATTAACTGCACCATACGAATGTAAATATGTTTAACAGCAAAATAGGGAAGCTTAAAATTTGAAAAACAACACTTCTACCTTGATGTATGGTAATGCATAAATTGCGCACGTGTTACGGAGAACATCTGGAGTTCAAGTGTCAGCTATTATGACAGGGAAGAAAATCTCGGAAAATGCCCGGAAAGACCTTTCAAGAGGATAAAAATACTCGGTAATTCTCGGTAAATACTCGGAGGACAAAAATACTCGGTAATTTCAACACGGCAATGATTCTGAATGCACGTTAAAATTAAGTACTGTACATGAAAAGGGTGAAAATGAACGTCACGGAATGTTAAACGTCACACAATAATAATGCGTCCTAAGCCGGAGGTCCTCAGTAGCAATTCCAAGCGCGTCGATAAGTTGTGGAAAAGTCTCAAGATTACGCTTTTTTCATACTGCAAAGCAGCCGTTTCGCAGCTGATAATTTGTTTTCTTTATCCGCCTAAGCTGTGATCTGGTTACTCGAAAGCCCCTAGTCAGGGATGCTTTCCCTGGCGCAGTGGAGTCACGAGCGAGTTCCGTAAAACCAGGGGCAGATTCCACGACGACCCTGTCCTGCTGGCGGCGTGCACGGCGTGTAAATGAGGCCGGCCCAGGAGGTACTGGGCGCAGAGTATGTGTACCTCTGATGTATGTGATGTTCCCATCAACATGGGGGCCATACCTATCTTCCTACATCTAAAGGTTGAATAGCTTCTTGTCCTTGATATTTTCAAGTATTTTGTCTTCATTTGGAATTTCTTAAATTGTGAGTTAATTTTTGCATATGCTGACGACGAGTGTTGTGTCGCTCGAAAACTAATTTTGATGCACATCTATTTTTTCTGAGAGGTTGCTGCTTACCTTAGTGTTGCTAACCATATACACTACACGAATTTGGTTTAAACTGGTGTATTTAAAATTCTGGTGTATTCAGAATTTTAAAATTTGTAATTCCCTACAACTATGTTCTCATATTTATTATGTCTAACTTCAATACCTAAAAATTAAGACATTTCCATTCGCTAAACATGCGTTAAAAAAGTTGTAAGTATTGCGTCTAAAAGCATTGAGCTCAAGCATGTGCCACATTTAATCGCTGTCATTATAGTCATTATAGTCACCACCGTTGATAGCTATTGTCGAAAACAACATATGTAAATTAAATAAATCGATACATCTTTGGCATAGGTTCTGATTTTATTAATACAGTGGAGAGCATCATACCCCTCAAATTATACGATTCACAGTCGCAGTCAAGCACTTTTTCTTACCTCATATTTACTAAACTGTTTCTCTGCATCCTGATACGATAGAGTAGTCATAGATTCACATCTCAAGTTTTTCTTGAAAGCTGCGTTCAAAAAATGTCCGATCATCGACTTACTGATTTGCAAGCACTGAAAGAATAAGCGACGGAAAAATATGCTTTTTAATATATCTGAAAATATTTGCCTTCGCTAAAAAACAATTTCACTCATCTCGTTCCAGTAAGAAAATCAAACGTTGTGCGTCGAAATGAGCTTGTAACATTTAATAGAAAACCCCAGAAAATATTCGAGCAAGNGAAACGACGGCTTATTTTCTTACACAAGATGACTCTGGTGAGTGAGTTCGATTTCATAAATACGTCGGAATGGCAGAATATTTGACGCATCACCACTGAGGGAGACGAACAGCCGCTGCACCTGCACTCCAGATTGTACAGCGAGAGATTGCTAAAATGTAACACGATTCTGATTTTTTAATTCTGTTGCCCACGTACGGATGAGAAGTGGTGCTCTCACATCGAAGTTCAGTTTGGAAAAGCTATGCAACTCAAACTTCATTATTTATCCACTCAAAAGAGCTGGAATGAAAAACGTGAGCACTGATCATTTGAGTCACATTTTTAGCGCATAGGTATGCTTGTGTGAATCCTGAATTTTGCCCGAGTATTATCGTTCTGTTACTCTGAAAATGCAATGGAACGAATTAAATTTTTGACTTCTCAAATATTTGCTTTACTTTACCGTGAAAGCATAAAATAGAGCGATATATTTTTAACATGATGGATATGAACAGTATGAAGCAACTGAAAAATAAAATTCAGATTAATGCAAGAACACGTATACATTCACTGATATTCATAAATAATGCAAATCCAGAACGATATTCATAAATAATGAAAATCCAGAACGATATTCATAAATAATGAAAATCCATAACGATATTCATAAATAATGTCAAGAAACACCATTGCGCGATGCTGTGAACTTTTCACTTCAATTCTAGCAGTCTCAAGGCAGCTTTTCTGAACCGGAAGACGATCACAATGAGTTACGTCACGTAATATTAAATCGCAACGTTATGTCACGTAATATCAAATGGCAACGTTATGCCACGTAATGTCAAATGGCAACGTTATGTCACGTTGCCACGTTATGGCTCCACTAATTTCTTCTGTAATTTCACTTCTTGTTTTGCATTGAAATACAAATTCACAGAAACACTATACCAATAAAATACAAATAACGGATCTATGACGTCAGGCAAGGCAGTGTCAGACTCTTTCCATAACATTTCAGCGTAGTTTAGAGTAGACGGACATAAAACTCGTGCAGGACAATCAGTCAGATAATTTAGATGCATAACGTAAAGTTAGATACTTTACATTGCAATTCCAGAACCATATACATTGTATTCAATATGATCGTGAAGACCGTTAATAAATAGCTGCAAAGTTAATTTTAATATCAATTTCGGTTGAGTAACAACGTCTTTGAAATAAATTACACCGAAGTTCATTCTTTCTTTCATTTGCTCAAGAAAAGTTAATAGAAGTTACCAACGTATATTTTTTAAAGCAAAACTTTGCGCCGTCGCTGAATACCTTAATAGAATAAAAAATAGCAACCGAAAACTACCAAATAATTCACTGGGATTTTAAATTTTCCTTCACTGTTTTTCATGTGCAAAGCTAACGGTGCAAAATATATAACATGGATGCCATGCATGTTTTTTATTGAAGACTTTTTAGGCTCGTATAATGAAGTTAGAATTTTCCCTACACGCCTCCCCACGTTTGGCCGGAAAACAGTAACATCAAAGAGGTTTGTAGTAGTTGTAGTGGTAGTGAAAGCAGCGCTTCAGAAACTCAGTCT
>VOMN01025172.1:0-11813 GCA_014899125.1 Orchestia grillus
AGCGACCGTGTGAATACAACATCCACGCGGACATCATATGATGTCAATTACAGTTATCAGGTTAAAATGACGTAAGAGAACCAAAACACTGTGCCCCCACTTGACTCCGAAAACGTCCCCCAAAATTTTTCAAAGACGGTCTTCGAACCTGGAAACATCGACTTGAGAAGTTCATTGACCTGAATGGCAACTGTGTTGGGAAATAAGCTCATGTATAGGTGTTGATTTTGTAAAATAAATAAATTTCTTAAAAATTCCCCAAACTTATTGATCCACCCTCGTGAACTGTATTCAGTTTCGAAATATAATTGCACAACACGGACTCCACATGAATAAACAATACAAATTTGAAACCAGTATGGAGTAGGTCCTCCATTCGTAAATTTCAGCGATTGAAGCTATCGGCGATAGTCTAATCCAAAGTTTGCCACTCCTCTGGCTATGTTTCTCGTAAGGTTGTCACGGATGGGATTCGGTCTCATGTTTACGATGTTTTCAGTGAAGGTGCTCCCAAACGTGTTGTGCTGGATTCATGTCAGGACAGAGCGACCCTTGACAGGGATTGGATAACGAACGATTTCTTCCAAGCTTTCGTTGATTCGCTCATACAGCATGACGCTTCGTCTTTATGAAAATGAGAAACATTCATGTCATTCTGTCAGGTTTCAAATGTTGGGAGCAGTCCCTTCACTAATATTTCACTCACAGCATATAGGGCCATTCAACCAATGGTCAACGAAAATCAGCTCAGATTTCCCCCCAACCCAGACAGCCACGTCATGCCAGCAAAGCAGCAATGGCTAGGAAAGAATCGCATGCTATCAAGTCAATCCCACGGGTGGCTCAAAGTCCTGACATGAATGTAATAAAGCACATTTGGGGGCACCTTGACCAGAAACTTCGAGAGCATGCGGTAGAAATCTTATCTTCGGCATCCGTGAAAAAAACATTGCTAAAGAGGGGAGGCAAAAGGTAGATCAGCCCATCGTCGCTAACTCGATCACATCCTTGGAAAATCGAATAGAGGCACTGAAGCTTAAAAAAATGGCGGTCCTGCTCCTTACTATGTAGTTCCAAACATAGCTCATTGATGTTGAGTTTGTGTTCAGAGAAACATTTTGAAATTGGACATGGTTTATTCCCTCACGCTAAAAACTTATCCTAAGCCACTGCACATCCATGTATGAGTTATTTCCTAAATTAAATGGACGCATGAAATTTATTGTGAGTATGTATGGTATTGCTTGATGTCACGTGAAATAAATCAAAATGTACAAAGTTTTGGCTCATGAAGGTTACGGCGATCGCTACAAATATTGGAAACAAAGGTCTCATCAAAATTAATGCAACTTGTGTCTATATTTTCATCATGTTTTAGAAATATGTTTGAAGAAGAGACGAAAAATTTGGACGGAAGTCTCAGCAAAAAATTAATAAGAGATGAAAAGTTTTCTGATAGGCTAGCGGAAAAATCAATTTGCACATGCAAATGAGGGCCGCTGGGGCGGGAAAAGCAATTTTGAAGTTGAAAGTTTTCTAAAAAATTTATACCCACCCTAGCTAGGAGGCTGTCTTGGCTGTGATTAAAATATAAGAAACATATTCATCTTACTTCCATTTGAAGGCATAAAAGAGCAAAGCAACCATATTTTTCGGGGTTGAAATGTAAATAAACTTTCGATATATTTTGTTTCCAGCACCATGTAATGTACATAAGTCTTATACATACTTTGATTCCATCTCTTTATATGAGCAGCTTGAATAAATATGGTGATATTATTTGCACAGTTGTCAATTAATTTATCTTCTCTCTATTTTAAGCTCGGGGCTGCAGAGGGGCTGAAATGAAAACAAAGCTTTATGTATGCGGGTGTGCTCCCAGAACCATTCACCATTTTTCAATGAACAAAACACTGTAAATGTTCGCCAAGAGGCAAAGTCCCGAAACTTCTAAAGCACAAAGTGAGAGATAAAATCACTAAAAAATCTACTTATTTGCCCTATTTTCATTCCAAGTAATTTTATAGCATTTAAAGCAGTAAATTCTCTAGCATATGTTAGCAGGCCTGAGAATTTTAAAATTTTCTTCAGTGAATTTATTCTATCTGAAACACCATAGCACTGGAGAGTAAACCTGTCTAAATAGCACGTTACACAGCACCAGAATGCTGCCCTCGCTGAATGTAATCCAGGTTAGTCTCGAGAACGCAGCGCCGCAATTTGATATTAGCCAATTGGAAAACCCGGATCCCAAGCCCACAAATCAAAATTAATTGCTCAGTCGGAAGTGACATGAAATAGTAAAAGTTCCTGCGGAATCAACAGCTAAAGGTTACTCAAACCATTCCTCTAATAAAACGTACAATGACCGATAAATTCGATACTTCACCGAGCGTCATGCGTGACCCCAAGCATTCAACGTTCTCCAGGTGCCATCTTTATGGCATTTACGTCTGCGCTACGAGTACTACAGCGCTATGAAGGGTGCCGTTACCAGACACAACTCTTTCGTTGGTACAGGATTGCATTAGTACATCGCCTCTGTCTCCGAAAGGTTTAGAAGCACTTTCACTCCGCCTGAATACGAACACGTATTCTATCTTAGCTTTAAAATATCTTGGGAAACGAACTAGCAATGTTGGTTTTATAATGAATTCCAGTTCCAACTATTTCGAAGGACCAAAATTAATACAAATGTTATTCAGGATTAAGCAATTAAAAACTATTTGATCAAAAGCTCGCTATCAAAAATATATACCTTATGCTCTTCTAGCTGAGATAAGAAACATTTTTCTATTGTTAAGTGCTCTTTACTAGCTCATGGAAAACAATTCCTGAAGTTGAAGAGCTTAAATTTTACAGTGACAATAAAACACTAGTGATCAATCGAACCTCGATTAAAAGGAAAGTTAGTTCAGTAATTTTACCAGCAGTGTAGAATGTGGATACCGTCATCACGAGCGAACGAAAATGGCGTTACCAATACTACGCTGAAATCTTAAGGGTAAATTTATCAACACACACAATGTTCAGGAAAAACGCTTACGAAATCTTTTTTCAACTGTTGAAAAACTTTAATAAGAAAACTGATTTACGTAAACATTAAAAATGTGCTGACCTCCATTTTGATCCAGGGTTTCTTCCATAAAACAATACATCAAAAGAAAGTTCAGAAACAATCAATGCGAGTACTAAACAGACTATGAGCGCCTCTCGCGCGCCTCCCTGCCTTCGTCTGACCCGCATGCTTGTCATCGTCCGTCGTGCATGACGTCACTGGAGACTGGAATAATCACTGTTCATGGTTGAATTAAAGACATAAATTGTAGCTTTGCGCTGGCTTTTTATCAATTTTTTCAACTCTCCCTATTTTTGTTCTTCTTTACGCGATATGTTGTAATCCTTTTTTATGATGAAAAAATTAGATTTTGTCATCTTCATACATTTTGCTTAACTTTCTTGGCATTGTGTTGCTGAGTGTGACACACAATGACTAAAGCCTAAGAAAAGTTTTAAGTTAACAGACGGATACAAACGTTTTAGAACCAAATGCGGAAATATAATTCACATTAAGTTGATAATAAAAACGATTGCTTAGACTTCAATGTTTCGAGTCTTTTAGCTTTCCGGCAAAGCCAAGGACTGCTTGCTGAGTGCGTTTCGTAAAAAATGCATTGTGTCTTTTCTGAATCTGGTCAAAGAAGTGGGAATAGACTGCATGAGAGCTGACGCACTAGGATAATAAAATAAAAAAATATCCCGCTCTAAGATAGGTCATACAGCGAAGTCCATCGAGTATGAGTATGAGTNAGCATAGGATAGACAAAAATAACTAACCTACCTCTATTGCCTATAGCCTATCCTGTGCCCTTGAGGAGGAAGTCCACCAAGTATAGGATGTTCTTTTTACCACTGAAGAGAAAAAGTTGCTGAGCTGAGGCTAGAAGGGTGCAGTCCCTCCCTCTAGGAATATAAATTAACTTCACTCCCTTATTTTCAACAGACTTTAACTTTGATCCTTGAACTTAAATTTCAAGTTAATTTTCTCGTGTTTATGTACCTGCAAAGCATTGAATTTAATTTTACGAGTGCATGAGTTTTCATCATCAGAAATCCGTCATTAATAAAGCGTATTATTGGTTGCGTTTACGTTTACTCAGTCGAAGAGTGAGTGGTGAAGTGCCGACACTAGGACGGCAATTAGTGAAGAGCGGAGGGCGTATGAACAGTGATTGCAGATCGGTGACCGGGGGACGTATGGATGGTGTAGAAATAAAAGAAAAGTAACAAAAAGGAAAGTGAAGAAGGGATACGGGGCAGTCAAACACTGAAGATGGAATTTTTGAGAACTGAAACGTCTGTATTTTAGTGATTCTATGTTCTTGATCACGTTAGTACTTCGTTTTGTCCTTAAAATTACATTTCCTACAAATTGTTTTATCTCGCATGTGAATGGGGTGTTGTTGTCTGCAATTGGGGTGTTAAGAAACCGTGGACTGAATATTTTGAATAATTGTTGACTGTGAATGACGATAGGGTTGCAGTGATTGTTGCGACTGAAGGCTAACGGGAAATGCGGTACTAGAGAGTCTGAATGAAGAACGGATATCGAAAGCGGAGGTGGAGTTGGTGCTGAGACGGACGAGATCGAAGAAAACGCCTGGATTGGATGGGTGTGCCGCTGAATGCTTGAAGAAACGAGGTGCAGTACGGCAGTAATGATCGAATGGTTGGTGCAATTGCTCATTACATGCCTCAAACCAGGCGTGGTACCCGTGGATTGTCAGAACCATGAGGTGTACGAGTGGCTGAGAGATGACAGCTAAATGTGCTGGAGATACAGACTGATACTAACGTTTCAGAACCAAATACGGCCTAAAAAAGCCTGGAGATAAAAGGCCTGGAAAGTGCGGCAGGGGAGTCCTTGTGGGATAGACGAAAGTACTAATGGGTGGGAAAAACTAATGGGGTCGTGAAAGAAATGATAAGAGTAGTTTTCTGAGAGGGTTCGACCGTATGGAGAGGATGGATGTAGAGGGACTGGTGATAGGAGTGTTGAAGTCAGTAGCAAGGGAAAGGAGTGTGAGAGGTAGACCAAAAGATGGATGGATAGACGGGGTGAAGGCTGCCGTGAGACACCGAGGTATATGTGTTAACCTCATCAAGTTACATCAAATGAAGTTAGTCTTGTAAGACTAAGACGGTGCCCGGCGGTACTTATTGGAATTGGTATCTTGAACTACTTAAGTAAATAGGCCTTCAAGGATTAGTAACTTGATCAGTTACGACCATTTAAAGGATCACCGATAAGGCGATTTCTTGAGTTCTACTCTGTTGAAGTTTGCCTACTCACTAACTAATTACTTCTTGAACTTTGTAAAGTGTACCTTGAACTTTGTTCTAAAATCACCGAATTGCACTTAAATATGTTAAGGATAGTACTGTGTGGAAAATTCGGTATTTCTTTGTTGGACCACGAATTTATTGAGCTGCATCGAATTTTTTTTCTTAATAGTTTAAATAATTGGTTATATGAAGTACCTAGACTATTCCTTAAAAGTGAAATAATTAAATACATTAAACTCGCAGTTTGATTCATCTTAGGACAGCCCATAAACTGAATTGGTCTTACTTCGATGGTTTTCTAACCATTTCTTCCTGCGCCATCTTCAGCCGTCTAAATTTATTCCTTCTTGTGTACGTGTAAGTAGAGTTAAAACTAATGATTCCGAATATATTGTGCCGAATGCTCTTGATTGACCTGAATAATGATAAATTTACTAGGGCTGTGTCATTTCTGACGACGCATGTTTTATTAGCGTACAATGCATATTTGAGTCATTTATCTTTTCTTGTGTTGGATAGTATTTAGGCTTATATATGGTATTCGTTACCACCCAGTGTCTTAAACTCTTGATGATTTATGAAAGTTGGTTGATTCTGCGAACTTCAACATAGCCCCGCCTCCTCTGAAGCGAAGCTTGGCTTTCTTCCTAATAAATTTAATATCATTCTTTCCTTTTTACTAATTACCTGCATAGTGAGACGGAATTCCCTATTCGTCTAGGAATGCCGGAGGTTTTAACCATTTGATGCACTGGGAGCAAATATATTAATTTTGTCTGTTTTTTATGCCGCTAATGGAATCTTTATGATTTCAGGAACGTATTATAAAGAAGCAGCATAAATTCCATCGCTGAGAAAATTTACAGCAGTTTCCACTGGGAAAAACTTTTAGTGCGAATGAAGGAAAAAATGTCACTGGCACAAGACATTTCAGTCAGCATGTTCCTCTCTCTTCTGCAGGCCATTTGTGTCCAGCAGACTGAATGTTTTACGTTGCATTTCATACGCTTTCGAGGTTATCATGAATAATCCTTATAACAAAAGTTGCCGATATTTCACGATATGCTGCGAGTTCTTCGCAAGCTATTCCAAGAAATACTTCTCGCAATATTTTCTTGAAACGCTGCACAGCATTTTTAGAATTTTTCCTTTTAATTTTTCCCCAATAACTTGTTTTGCCTGAACCATAGCACTACTTCACATTGAAAAGCCATTTTTCTGAACACACCAACTTGTTTACTGATTTCCTTGTTGATGACATCTCCAGATTTCTAATTTCGAGGCTGCATTTCGATTTTGCGCTTTATTTGACTCCATTGTTGAATAAATACGACTTCTAAGTTATCTCCTGGTGTAAAATATACAGAAAAAGATATTTGCAACGATCAGTGGAAAGGCTGGAAGGAAATTTGCTATTTTAACTTTTTCAAAACTAGTTAAGTTCGATCGATAAATCTTACTCCATTGTTGGTTAGGAAAATAATATGAAATGACAAGGTACGTTGGGGAACTGTCGCATTGACTCTTTTTCTTCTCAAAATTTCATGCAAATATTTGATTAAAGAATATAAATTATGTAAGTTCATTGGAGTACTACATACTCTCATGACCATACGTCTATCATTAAAGAATAATTGCGTCCGTTTTCTAAGTTTATGTTGTCAATATCAACACTTTGCCTCCGGGGTGGGTCATATATGGTACATGCAATCGTTTAACATAACCTAATTTAACTAAAGCACTACAATGTATAAATACAAATTTTCGAGTTTTCATCATATTTGTCTTCATCAATTGCATAAGCTAGTTCTGATTAGCAAGAAAATTAATACGGTAACCAAATTTGTGAAACCAAAATCCTTCAATTTTCAATTCATAGCAAATATATTTGTCGGCATGTAATTTTACCTGTATCGAGAATCGTAGTCAAAGTGTTAAAACATAGATAAGATATCGAAGAAAAGTATGACATAGTCCTTCAAATTGACTTAAAAAGCCATTTCTCGAACGAAATCTTATATTTTTCGTGTCATTCTCGATTTCATGGAAATCTAAGCCGCGAAACCTCAACCCACAACAATTATCCTTCAAGAAAAATTCATCAATGGAGTGATACAAACGTGTTTGATAGACGGAATATATATGTATATATATATATTCACACACACACAAGGTGTCCCACAAAAAACCGACCCTTCTCTTTCAAAGTATATTCTACTATAAAGTAACAGCCTAGTGTTGCTTGCTTGGTCCTTCCGTCAGTTTGTCCGTCCTAACCTAACAGCGAGACTGTCCGCTAAGGCGGTCCGCATCAGTGATACTAGAAATAACATCGTTTCATGTCCGAGCTACCGTAAATAAGATGGTATCTTGAGAATTTATTATCATTTGTGCCGCCACATTTGACGGAGCGCGTTCACTAGTAACTGGCTGACGTATCAACCGATTTTGAAGTTTTTTTTTAGTTCGATACAGAAATTTGCTATCGACTGCAAAAGGGTTAAGAAGCCTTACACTTCAGTAAATAAATATTTTTATACAAACGTGGACCGTAAGATACTATTTGACCAGCCTACCGTCCACGTCGAGACATTTCTGACATTTGTCTCTCATCTTCCTTATCACCCGTGTTATCAAACGGGGATTTTTCTTTAGCATGTCAAATTCAACAGTAATGCGGTGTTTTAACTCGTCTGAAGTTTGTGGTGGGGGTGCGAAAAAGTTTAACGTTACATGACCCCCATAAACAAAATGTCAGGGTGTCAAATTCGGTGACCTAGGGGACCAACCTGGCTCAAATCCCATCACTGCATTTTGGGGTGCACAGTAAATGGGTTTTCAATTAAATGCTTATGATGCTTTTATGCACGATGGTGTTAGTGATAAGAGAAACCACTATTGAGAGGGGCCAGTTTTTGTGGGACACCCTGTATACATATATGCGTATCTCTTTCTAATGTTGCAGAATGAGAATATCTGTACATGGTATTTATAGAACGTACGTTGCTAAGCTCTTTTTTTTATATCAGTAACGTAATCAGTAAGTTAATAGTGGGTACGTACTGGATTTCAAGTCTGGATGTTAGTCTTAAGTGTGAATGCTTATCGTAATTATTAAGCTATTTGAACTAAGTGGAATGCGAAATGAAGTCGTTTGGACTAAAAGATAAATTTGCTCTTACGAGAATAAAAGTTCTACATAAAATGTAGCAATGAGGAATGTTCACCTAATGGGTGAACTTCTGTTGTAATGTATTTTATCAGAAGACACTAGGCCTTTAAGCAGTCTCGGCTAGTGTCCGCGGCTTTGCGAAGTGTGTCATCACTTCCAGGTAAACATTCCATGAGACCGTCTGGTCCTCTTAAAGACGTGGGGCTGCATCACATTCCTCTCATCCCCTACTCCTCTCGACGGCCGAGCTGTAATGGCGACTGATGGTTGGATTAAAGACGTGGGGCTGCATCACATTCCTCTCATCCCCTACTCCTCTCGATGGTTGAGCTGTAATGGCGACTGATGGTTGGAGTAACCGGACCGGATTTTCTCGCCTCAGTTTTGTAAAAGTTTTTTGCGACCTTTTAAACCGACTGAAGAGTGTTATAAACTTGCTTGTTGTGGGGTATGTACGTTGAAGACCAAAATCACGCCTACATGACAATTCTGCATGACTAACTTCTCAGAAATTATTTGGAAGATGAATATTTTGATGAATATTTGGAATTATTTGGAGATGAATATCAATAGTTATACTCGTACTTGATATATGTAAGTGAAGGATGGTCAAAGCGAGCCCCATCTAATCATTTGTTATTAAATGTTTTAATTGTTGCAACTTAGTGTGGCCAAAACTACTGAGAATTATGATAATTATTTACCTTTTTCTTCCCTAGTTAGTAGACTGACTCTTATCTGAGAGAAGCCCACTCTTTCCAGAAGACCTTTTCAGTACAATTATTTCCAAGGTTTCATTTTTATTATGCTAACGCTTGAGAACCTCGGCATTTTCAGAACAGTACGATCCAATTTGGTGGATCGTACAAAAGGAAATAAAAACGTTGGGATATTTTTCCCGACTTTCGCGTACTGCGATAGACGTGTGTTTATTGCATCTATACGCCTTTTCCCCCATGAAGCTGAAGGTTAGGCATACTATTATCGTGCGTCTGAATTCTTTTGAGTACAGGAACTGCACGCGTTTAAATAGTCATAGGTATACCGAGAAAGTAAACTTAGAGTGAAAAGTCATTGAGTAGCCAAGTTGCAGTGAAAGGGTAAAGGCTTCGCTTGATCGTATTTGGTGTTAGACAATTCCACAGAATTTTTTAAAAACGTGGTTCAATTATAGAATGATTAGTTCAACGTTCGAATTGACCATAACTGGGATAAACTTTTAATGTATTTATTCACTATCGGTTTTTGTGGAATGCTGTCCTGTCTTTTTGTTTGTATGTTTAATTTTCTTGCCACAGTGTGTCTGTGTAATTATACGTAATAAGAGATGAGCTTGTGTGAATTTCCATTGAAAGGTTTCAATAGTGCATATTGTTTGGGTAACGTCAAAATGAATTCGCAGCTCATTCGTACCGTGAGAACGAATAGGACGAATTGTTGTTAAAAAAAGTAGTTTAACTTGAAAAAGTGGCTAAAATTAATTACCGAGACATTTGCGTAGTGAAGGGTAGCTGCAAATCGTTTAAAACCGGTCTATGTTTTAAAAAAATGTTCTGACTCTAATATTTTGAGATTAGTGGAATTATAATACCACCAGATGCGAGAATACTCAAATTTTCTAAATGGACAGGTAAGCCACGATTTCCTCCATGAGACCGGGTGGCAAAATTTGAAATAGGTCTATTCGTTTAGGAACTCCAACTGGCATGCTCTGCCGCACCGATGCTGAGAGTTCTAGTTGTAGAGCCCACTTATTCTGATACACGATGTGCACAACAATATTTATTAACAACGGAAGTTCCAGCATGTGGGAATTTTATCTTTGAATTTGAAATAGGAGCTAATTTTGTGTTGATTGACATGAAAGATACGAAAGTTTACTCACGAAGTGTTTCCACAAAAGCAAATGGGGCTATGTCATCCGTTTTCAAACCTCTGATAAAATAACGAAAGAAAACAAAATAATTATTTCAATAGAGTAAGTATAGGTGGACAATCAATATTTACGATTTAAAAATTATTGATCATGACGTCAGTTAATTTTTACGGTTAAGCGATTTGTACTGATGAAGGAATTGAAATTAAAATGTGTTTATGAAAGCTTGTGATTGCGGAGGATGCTGTAAATGCCCTGTGGAGGTTTTAGTCTATTGAAATTACAACGGAAGGAGTCGAAGCTAAAACAACTAATTCCAAGACTAGTACAAGTTGGTTTACAGAATAAAATGACTATGAAACTTACAGTTTTGTGTAGTAATTTTCTAACCTGAAAAGGAGAAACAATTGTTCCAGTGTACCTCTGTAATCACTGTAATATTATTTCGGGGGGAATTTAGATAATTCAAGAATAATGCAGGATGTAATAATAAAATTATTACACTGGAACAGTGTAATATTTATCACGCAATAATAAAAATGTATCATCCAGGTATCTAATTTATTGTTTTAAGCCCTCTAAAATTATAGTTTTATTAGGATTTCGATTTAATTCCTATGTCATAAATTTTCATCGTAATTTTAAATAAAAATCATTCGAATAAATTATTTACTTTTAAACACATGTTTGCACATTACGATCTTTGAAATTATACTTGTAGTTATGTTTTTAATTTCTCTGATTCCTCATCCAGTTAGCCAATCGTGGGCCAAACTGTGAATAAATGAATGAATACTTTTAGAGGTTGACTACTAATTTCCTAACTGAACTTATACTTGGAATGTACGCTCCCCCGACAAGAAAATAGTCACCAATTGTTTGTTGAGCTCGGGTTATTTACTAGGTTCGCCAATAGGTTTTGAAGGCTTCAGGTGACCGAAGTCTGGGTTATTTGCGAGTGCTGGACAGGCATTAGTTTTCATTCAGATCTGGGGAGGTGTAGACTTGTTTTTTAGTTGCTCCACAACGGTGGGCGAAAGCAAAACGTCTCGGAATAGCAGAAAAGGACTATTGCATTTGATCATACTAAGGGACACCCAGTGAAAAAAGTAGCGAAATTTTCGTTGATGTTTCATGCTGCTCTGTTATACGAACATACGACGACGAAAGCAATCCGAATATACGGCAATTCAAGAGAAAATTGTAGTCGGAAGAAAATTCTAATCCAAGGGGACCACTGCAGTTTGTCCCGAATTGTTGAGAGGAATTGCTTTGCATCAAGGAAACGTCGATGACGGCCCTTCTCCTGTTGTTTCTAAGCGAGCTCTTCGTATGGAACTCCGGCGATGCAATGAATATATAAAGCACAGCAACTCATAAGCGACCGATGTTAAATCATGCCCACAAGATCACTAGCTC